>VYZT01024169.1:52980-135943 GCA_013400735.1 Pomatostomus ruficeps | reverse complement strand
GGGAAGGGAAGGGAAGGGAAGCTAAATGTTCTCAGGAAGGGATATTCTCACATTTCTGTGTCCTGCTGTTCAGAGAAGGATGTTTTGTTTTGCTTTTTTCTGTTTTCAGCACAATACTGGTTTCTGTTCTTGATGTGGCTGCTGTTGAATTCCACCCTACCCTGCAGGCATTGCCTTCATCTCTGAAACATGCCTGCCTGAGCCCACCTGGATGTGGGAGGACACTAGCCTCCTAACATATTTTACCAAAATCAGGAACTGACATGTAAAAATAAAACAGAATCCCAGATACTACATTTTCATGCATGGCCTTTGCCTTATCATGCTGCTCCTCTTTGCCCCTTCCATTCTGGTATGCAAGGTAGGGAAGTGCTTGGACAGTCTCTAATATTTAAAAGTACATCAGAAATCCTATATAGCAATAGAAGAAGGTATAGTTGTGTTTGTCTGTGTGTGTTTGCACCCATCACCCTTGCGTACCAGATTCAATATACATGAGGATTGCTCAAGTGTTTATCAGTTCTTTCCACTGGCTGAGCCTGCAAAAATGCTCTTGTAGATTATTAGGTAGAGTTATGTGCTTTGGAAGTAAAAGGCATAAATGTTTTCACTGCATCCTGCATGCAATTATTCATCCTGAGTATAGTTATACCAATTATTTTACCATCTGAATTCACTCAGCTGAAGAGTTCTCTTATTTGTATGAGCATCTAGTGTAGGCAATGCATTTTCTTTGACTGTATTTTGGTACAGTCCACTAAAGGAAGAGGTTAAAGTGGCAAACATGGCATAAACTATACATGTGCTCAGGTCTGCAGAAAGATGTGCAGGGAAACGAGTGAATAACACCACCCCAGGGAGCTGCAGGGAGCATTAATTCATGTGCTCTTCTGCTGGCTGCTACCGATCATATAGCCAGTGGAAATACTCCAGGTCACAGAAGAGGCGAGCCCTTACCACTTCCCCAGAGCACAGCAGTCACTTTGCATGTCCCTGCCCCAAATGGAGCAAGTCAGAAAAGTCTTGGAAAGGATGTAACTGTCAGGAGCACCAACTTGGTGGCAGTTGAGTTATTCCAGGAAAATGGAGTACAAGCCTTGCAATGAGCCCAGTAAAAGCCAAAGGGGAGCATCATTAAAAGGTGCAGTTACAGACACTTTACAGACTGGTGCTCCCTTGAGGGGAGAAGAGCCCTGACCAAAGCTCTGTCTTTTTTGCCTTAGATGGATTGGCAAGGAGATGCAATCTAGAAAAAGTAAGGGCCAAGATTAATAGCAAAAGTACAGTTGGTAACTTCACAGAGCATATCCACAAGATAATTTATGACAGCAAAGGAAGGAAGGGTATGTACCATGGTAAGTGTTTGTATAAAAGAAGGGCAGTTCTCCAAAACAGGCTTATAAATACAAAAAATGAAAAATGATGAGATTTTTACATTTCCATAGTTGAGGAGATTTGAAGGCACAACTCATTCTTTATTTTTTACAGAAACAGCTCTCTCCATTAACTCTTCACAAGGGTTGGTTGCCCCTACAATGAGATTTTTTTTTGATTTTTTTTCTTAGTTGCTTTCCTAGGAATAGAGTCACTCACACCTCAGTGGCATGAGGTTGATGTTTGATACATGTAAGCAACTGGGAGCCAAAAGTGGACCTATGCCACTTTGCTTTTTGTCTTGGGCGGTTGAGAGATCAACTGACACCCAGTCAGGATACAAAATCATTCACAGACCAGGGAATTTCGAACTAGAAGGTTTATATATTGGTTAAATTGCTGATCACTTCTTCACTCTTCAGTGCCTGCTTTACCTTTGATGGGAGCAAGCTAACCTGGAACATCCTGGTAAATACGGGATACCAGGTGGTTTGATTCAGCCTTTTAGGTTTGCTTGAAACAAGCCTAGTGGCTTTCTCTCAGTGTCTCAGGAGTACTTTAGTCCACCATACCTGTGGATCAGAACAGCCTCAGGTGAGCTTCTCCTCCTCATGCTCACTCAGCTGTGCAGCTTTGAGTGGGGAAGAGCAAAGCAATTTCCCCTGCCTGCTTGTTAATACCTGTCATTACCCTGGACTTCCAGAGAACAGACTTTGGCCTCTTCAGGGATCTGCTTGATAGAGCACTGTGGGATAAAGCCTTGAAGGGAAAAAGAGCCCAAGAGGTCTGGGTGATATTCAAGAATCACCTCCGCCAAGCTCTGGAGAGATGCATCCCAACAAAGAGAAAGCCAGACAAAAATGCCAGGAGGTTTGCATGGATGAACAATTTGCTCATGAACAAACTCAAACACAAAACAGGAAGCAAAGACAGGTAACCTGGGAAGAATAGAAGAAATTGTCCAAAGAGTCAGGGATCATGTTATGAAAGTTAAAACCGTGATAGAATTAAATCTGGCTAGGGACATCAAGGGCAACAAGAAAAGCTTCTATGGGTACATCAGTGATAAAAGGAAGAGTAGGGAAAAGGTTATGAAGAGATTCTTTACTCAGAGGGTGGTGAAGCACTGGAACAGTTTGCCCAGGGAAGTTGTGGATGCTCCATCCCTGGAAGTGTTTGAGGCCAGGCTGGATAGGGCCTTCAGAAACTCGATCTAGTGAATGGCATCCCTGACCATGGCAAGAAGGTTTGAACTAGGTGGTCTTTGAGGTCCTTTCAAAAAACCATTCTGTGATTCTATGATTCATTCCTGATGACCTGATGAGATGCATCCATGAGTCCTGAAGGAACTGGTGGAGGAAGTTGCTAAGTCACTATCCATTCTATTTGAGAAATCATGGGAGTCTGGTAACATTTTCTCTTCCTGGAAAAGCAGAAATATAACACCCATTTCTAAAAAGGGAAGAAAGCTTCAAGTGTGGATCACCATCACTGAATCACAGTGTGGAGGATGCAAGGCTGCTTTTAAGTCACTAAGAATAAGGTATGTGGTGGAGTGGCAGTGGATACTACTCCATGTAAACATTGGCACAGTTTAATAGCAGGGAACTTGCTGGAAGGCTGCACAGTGTCTCCAGATTAGCAATTAGCATGGCAGGGGTCATGACAAAACAGCTGGAGTTGGGAGGATGCTATTTCCAGAGTCCAGCTATAAATTCCTTTTGCCAAGGCCAGGAGTCAAAAGATCCCAAGAGTGCCAGACATTAAAAAGCAAGTTCCTTGAAAGACATGTTCACTAAGCTGTCAGGGAGCTGTTAGCAGGGAAAGGACAGGCAGATAGACAGACTCCCACAGGGGCCTGAAGAAGCAGAGCATGCCTCAATACTAGAAAGAGGTCAGAGGAGCAGCTAACCCTGGAACTGTGACAAATCCTATGTCTCAATCTCTTCTACACACTGGGTTTTCCATCCCTCTAATCCTTTTTGTCACCTGTCCCCTGGCCCCTGTTATTTTTACCATATTTCTTTTTCAATCTGAAATAACCAGAATGGAACAAAGGTCTTCAATTTATATAATGGCACAAAAATTATACTAAAAATTCTCTCCCACAGAGTCTGAGACAATGACTAGCATAAAACAGCAAAGTTTTCAGTAATCTGCCTGGGCCTTTTTTTTCCTAAATGGTCACAGTTAATTCAGAACCCAGCAATGCATATGGGTTGTTCAAATGTTATCCCTCAGTGTACATTACCTTGCAGTTGTTCTCTGCCATCTCAATGGCAGCTCTCCTCATTGATTATCAGAAGAGGTACCAGTGCAGCACTTGATGCTTTTCAATAAGGTATAAAGAGATGGTCATTCTGGGAGTAACAAGGCAGGGGTCTAGAGAAACACGAGTATTGGACTGTTAGAAAAGCACTCTGTGCAGCTTATGTAGGAAAATTTAAACATATTTAAATTTCACAGTGTTGATATTTTTGCTGCGTTTGCCACCCCCTCCTCCCCATTCCCACTCTGGGCAGGCTCATTGTGACTGAGGCACAACAGCATGCTAAGGTGTGACAATGCCACTGCCAAGGCTTCTGGCTTTATCTAATTTGGACAAGTGGTATCTTCTGCAATTCCTTGGTTCCCAGTCCTGAAATTGTTGGGAGTGGGAGCTGTCAGTTGCAAAAGAGAGCCATCATCCTGAGCCTGGGATGGCTGTGGGAAAGCCAGGGCAATGCAACTGTGGTAAGTTACATGCTGCTCTTGGACCCAGCAGGTCCAAGAGGTGCAGGGTGATGGGACAGATCTCCCTGCAGTCACCTTATGGAAGTGGCTGCTGGTTTTTCTTCCTTACGGGCTCGATCCTGTCTCCACTGGGAATAGGAAGACTAATTTTCCCTTTTCTGTGTCCTCTCACCTCCTTTCTTCCACTGATGTTGCTAAATTGTTGGCTTCTGACAGTGATGCCTGCTGTTTGAGGCTGGTGTGCCTGATTCTGGGTAACAATAGGAACAAGGGATCTTTTCTTCTCCCCTGTTCCTCTCCCTTGCTCCACCCTCAGACCCCTTCTCCCCTTCTACCTCCATTTTCAAGCCCACACTTCTACCTATGCTCTTCCTCCCCGTGATGTCAGAAAAAGGAAAAATGAGGCTGTGCTGCGCTTTGGCTGTGCCTCTAAAAGCAACTTTCTCACTTTTAGCTGGTGCTCCCTACTCGAAGGGGCGATTTCCTAGCTTCAGATGTAGAAAGCACAGGTGAAGGTAAAGAAGAAGAGAGGGATTCCTCATATGAATTCCACAGAGGACTTAATAACGTGAAAAAGCCACTGACAAGGAACAAAGACAAAACAAAGACCCGGATTTTATCCTCGGAGAAAGAGTGGGGGGAAAGGGGTTTCAACCAATGGAGCAGGATGAAAGGGACTGATTGCTACGGGAAACAACCAATGTGGTTACTCGAGGGATGGACAACAGGGAACAACCAATGAGGGATCTCAGAACATAGAACTTTCCAGGCTTAATACATATTCAACTAAGAGGATACATATTCATAAACTTATGCATAAAACAGGGAGGGGAAAACAGTAACCCAGCAACTTGATATATGTAAACAGGGGGAACACAGGATTTGGGCTCTTAATATAAACCAGGGGGAGTGCTGTTAGACTGAGTTGTCAGACCACCAAGTATCTGGTGTCTGGCCTCCTGAGGCCATGGTGGCCACAGCTACACGCAACAGAAAAATATGTATTATGCAGAAAAATCCAAACTGTTGACATTGCTGCTACTTTCAGCAGTGACTCTTTTTCAGGCTCACGCTGTGAGACCTAACTTTTATTGCCCATTATAAAACAATATCTCCTAATAGGTGGGGTGCAGTGCTCTGTGCTGCCAATAAGAGGACATTTAGCCTGGAAATTTGTGACTGTAATTTATCGGCAAGCATGCCCTGTGCACACACACACAGGTAATGATGGTGTTAGCCGTCTGACAAATTATGAGGCCTTGCACGTTTGACCTCCTCCCCTGCCCTGTGTGCAGTATCGCACCTCCCAGGGGGTTCATCCTGACATCCCACCTCAGAGCAGCTTCCAGCTGCTGCTATTTTGGATATCCTGCCTATTTATTTCTTTCCAAAGATCCTCCCTGCTCTCATCCCCGGGGTTATTTGGTTTTCACTGCTGCTGCATGCAGGGCTCAGTTTTGTGCCAAGTCTTGCTTGAGAATCAAATACCTTATAATTTTACTGTTCATATTTTAGAAATATGAACTTCATAACAGAGGTGGAAAGGGGAACATCAAAGACTTCTGCTGAGACATTTAGCTTTTGTCTTTAGCTCTGAATATTCTCCAAATAGCAGACTTCAAAGCTGAGACCTTTTCCTAGGTACGGGAAAGTTATTCTGGACATTTTCTAAATCACTTTGGATTAATTAAATTTAATCTTTTTTTTTTCCTTCTGAGCTGTGTACAGTTTACTTTACAGTAACCACAGCTTGAGAAGTACAGAGATCGCAAAATGGTCCCAACAAAGTTTTGAAAGTGTTTGCAAGCGTTGCCAAAATAGTTTTGCTTTAAAATATTCAGTGTATAGTGTCTGATTCAGCACATCTTTTCTCCTGGATTTTAGTACAAGTTAAGTACTTAACTGCTGAATAGTATTAGATTAAAGCACATGTTTAAACACTTTGCTGAATATAGTCCATACAAAATACATGATGTTGTACTGCAAGGTTTTTTCTTCACCCGTTCAGGGATGAAAGAACGCATTCACTAGTGGCCTTGGCACTTGTGATTAAAGAAGGCATTTCACATTCAGATGGGTAAACAATTTATGTCACATATCCAACGTCCTCATGCTCTCCTTCTAGTCTGTGTGTTAATTTGGACATCTTTATCATAGCACTCAGCAAAACGCTTCATTAGACATGTTTGTATGGTAACATGGTAGTAAATAATCTCAAATTATAGTGCTATGTTTTCAAAATTTCGATATAAAGATGCTTGCATTGCTAGAGCATGTTAGTGGGAGTCAATCCTTGACATATATTCTAATAGGTATTTTGTGGTGATTTTGATAACTAAAATTTGATAAACATACTGTTAGTCCTGCTTCTCTGCCTCAGATTGTTTGGTTTTTATTCTGACCATTTGCAGGCTTTTTTCCTTGCTCCAGCTTCCTTCATTTCTGTTTGGTTCAAGAGGAATCACTTCCCATTCTCCCCTGACTGCAAAGCAAAGGCTTCCCTTTGCTCTTCTGAACCTGCACATGGCAATTATAATCAGTAATGAAAACTCAGCAAATAACAATTTAAACAGTTGCTTTTCAGTAGACTGGATGCTGGATCCTCTTGAGCTGGCAGGGCTGGTGATGAGCCTGTCAGTCAGGAACTCTCATGCTTGGCAGGCCGATTTACCTGTCTGACGTTCCTGCTCGTTCTCCATCATAAAATAAAAACACTTCACTTGTCAAACATCTTCCTTTTCTGGGATGCGTCTTGCACGTACACTGCTCGTCCATTTGAAACTCAGCTGTGCCTCTAGCAGTCAATCTGACAGCTCAGCCAGACTTTGTCCTAAAGAGATTTCCCAGTAGCCCACTGAAGCATTTCAAAAACCTGGGGCCTACACAATGAAAATATTTTTTTATGCATTATTTTTCTTAACAGAGAATTAACTCTTTGCAAAACGGAACAGGACTTTTGAGTTCTTTAAGACAGCAGAAAAAGCAGTCTTCTAGACATTGAACTGTCCAGGCTAATCTTTAATGTCTGCCTCCTATAACAGCTTGTGTTGAGTAAGCAAATCCAGAGCTGTGCTAATGGTGGATCTGGCCACACAGGCTCTGTGGATTAGGTTGCTCCTCAGTGACTCCAGCTTTGGGATAACTCTTCAGACCATACTGCCTCATTGTTTCCTGAATGCAGCCATTATCATTTCTCCTTGGCTCAGCTCTGCAGCTGATAGCCAAACCTTGCTCTATGGCCGGGATGGTCAGCCCAGGCTTCTGCCCCAAACAGAGGTGCCTCAGTAGTTCTTTTCTTATCCATCCTTTAGGGCAGCAAGAAGGGAAGTGATTACAAAGAGGCTCAGCTTGTGCCTGTTGTTTCTAATTCAGGGGTAGAAACTTTGCACAAAATCACAGAATGTGTTGAGTTGCAAGGGATCCACAAAGATCATAGAGTCCAACACCTGGCCCCTGCACAGCACCATCCCCAAGAATGATACCATGTCCCCAAAAGTATTGTGCAAGTACTTCTTGAACTTTGTCAGGCTTGGTGCTGTGACCACTGCCCTGGGGACCCTGTTCTGGTGCCCAGCCACTCTCTGGGTGAAGAACCTTTCCTAATATCCAGCCAAAACCTCCCGTGACACAACTTCAGGCTGTTACCTTGGGTCCTGTAACTGTTCACCACAGAGAAGAGATCAATGCCTGCCCTTCCTCTTCCCCTCCTGAGGAAGTTGTAATTGCAGTGAGGTCTTACCTCAGTCTCTTCCAGGCTGAACAGACCGAGTGACCTCAGCTGCTCCTCATACAGCTTCCCCTCCAGACCCTTCACCATCTGCTTTGTTCTACTTTGGATACTCTCCAATAGTTTAATATCTTTCTTACATTGTGGCACCCAGAACTGCCCCCAACACTTGAGGTGAGGCTGCC
This sequence comes from Pomatostomus ruficeps, assembly GCA_013400735.1. NCBI lineage: Eukaryota > Metazoa > Chordata > Aves > Passeriformes > Timaliidae > Pomatostomus > Pomatostomus ruficeps. Next base: position 127,924 of record VYZT01024169.1, on the reverse strand, counting down.
CCAGTGCACAGCAGAGCAGGACAATCCCCTCCCTTGCCTGGCTGGCGATGCTGTACCTGATGCCCCCAGGACATGGCTGAGCCTCCTGGCTGCCAGGGCACTGCTGACTCATGTTCAACTATTCCTTGACCAGTTGTGCCAAGTCCCTTTCCATGGCACTGCTTTCCAGCATCTCATTTCCCACTCTGTCTGTACATCCAGGGTTGCCCCATCCCAGGTGCAGAGTCCAGCACTTTCCCTTGTTGAATTTCATGCGGTTTGTGATTGCCCAGTCCTCTACTTTGTCTCTCTGCAGGGCCTCCTGGCCTTCGAGGAAGTCAACAGCTCCTCCCAGTTTTGTATCATCTGTGAACTTGCATCCAAGACATTTATGAAGATGTTGAAGACCACAGGGACAGAGAGCCCTCATACACGCCACAGTTATTTTGGTAAGACAGGTACCTAGGGCGTTAAGGAGAGCTCCCACTCTGGGAACAAACTGGTTATTGAGAGAGTTTCTTTCCAACCCTGAGTTGCCAGTGATTGCCTTGTGCTCTGAAGCCCCAGAGTTTTTACTAGTACCATTGGGGAAACAGGGGCCACAGGGCCAGATCTGTGAGACTAGAGGTTGCCCAGTTTGGAATATCTGCAGCTGCAAAAACAGGACCACATCCAAGAAGCTTGGGGAATGTTAATTATTAATTCAACTGCTAACTTTTACGTCTTGTCCCTATGGGAAGGATAAACAGTTACCAAACTGCAGTATGGTCAGAGTTTCTAGTGTCCTTTCCCCTAGCAGGTTGGATTTCTGTCATTCCTTGAGATATGTAGATCTTCCAGCTGGTCCCTCCCTGCAGCTGCCCCAGTTGCAGCTCTCAGTGAGAAGCTGGTTTTGCTCAGGAATCTGGAAATGCTTTAAGGCCTGAGGTTCCTGCCATGCAAATGAAAGTGTGTTACACATCTTGTGAAAAATCACTGCAGTTCAATTAATCAGACAGTTATTCATCTCACACTGTAATTGTACCCTGTAAGCCACTCATCATCTCCAGGTATGTTGAATGAACGAATCTCATATTTAAGGATTTGTCAACAGTATAACTGGATGCAATGATTTTGACAAAGATTTTCCAGCATGGGATTTTACAATGCATGTTTCTTCCTATGAACTGCGGGGCGAGAACAACCTTAATAACTTAAACATCCATGTTTTTACTCCTGTGGTTTATACCTGGGAAACAGAAGCACCAGGTAAATTAAGTGATTTTCCTGGGTTCAGCTGGGAAGACAATTGGCAAACTGGATTGAAATGCAGAGTTCAATCCATCAGCTCACACTCTGGGCAATATTGTCCGCAATGGAGACTCCCAATGTGCATAAACTGGGGTGCAAAAGGGAGCACAAAACTGATACAATGCTTCTCAAGCTCAAGGCTAACAGAGTAACAGGATAAGCTAACTGTAGGGCAACGTACTGAGAAGACTGGAAACAACCATTGACAATATGAAGCCACTTCTTTCTTTGGCCAAATGATGTTCCAATTAGCAGTTGGTTAATATTTAATGTAACATATGTTTTAGCATTACAGTAATGTACCAGGACAAAGGGCGTCACTATTTTGATAAGTGATTGAACTTTCAGCAGCAGAGAGAGAAGACAGAGGGAGATTCTTATTTTCGAAGTTAAAAAAAGGATTGGCACACACTGTGGCCCAAAATTCTAATTTCCTATTTTTTTACAATTATATGAAAGACAAACCAGATGACTCTTACGTTGGCTGAAGACCTTAGCTTATGATTACTCAATTGAAAGCTTTTGCAGCTCAACAAATTACCACCCATCTGGTAAGCCATCCTATCTAGCCCCATGTGTGCTCTTAGCCATCCTGATATTGTGAATTAAAGCACATCAGCATCAGTGGGTTGGCCTGTCCCTCAGAGGTGCTAATGCCATTTGTTTGGAAGGGTGACAGCACCCTTTGGCCAGGTGGTAGGAGCACACAGCCATCTGCTGAGTTTCTGAAACATGTGGCAGGAAGGACTGAGAGTTATTGTCAAATCTCCACCTTCTGCAAGACAGATCCTGTGGGGTAAGGAAATGACAGGAGTTGCAGCCACAAAGCTTTCTGGCATCTGACCCAGCAATACCTCTGGCAGACACCTGCAGTCTCTCCCACATGCCCAAGGCTGATAAATCACACCAAAGGCAAATAATAATGGCCAGCTGTTTGGTTCATTGGACAACAAGCACTTTTCTTACCAATTCAAATTACTTAATTGTTTTGAGAAGGCCTTTAATTTGCAGATTGTACCTTGAGTCAGCCTGTATGGGTGGCACTTGATGGAATCGATTCCCCAGATTAATAAGAAGGGACAGTGCTGTGGTGTTCCTGTAGCCCGCACTTTCAAACTAAATAGCAAACATCAGAGAATGGCAGGACAGGCAGGACAGTGGCATTGAAGACATTGATCTGAGCTACATGTCTCTCAGCGAGTTGTGGTTTTTTGCTGTAGACACAATCAAATATGCCAAATGGCTGCTAAAATGTAAATGCTAGCAGTCAAGGTCACCTTCCAAGGGATACGGAAGAGTGTGCCCCAGGCAGGCCCCATTAGTGGCAGCACTGACAGCATTCCTATTGCCATCTCCTCCCCCAGTTCTTTGCTCCGTGCTGAGAAATATTCCAGAGGCAAAAGTCTTTTCCATCTGATGCTAAAAAGCTGTTCCCTTTTCCCACCCAGCCGAGGCTCAAGTTTAATAAAAATCCTCATTAGCTGTAATCTAAATATGCAGGAGGTCCATGCCAAGTATGGCAGCTGAGTTAGGGAAAGCCAAAGCAGGTTCTAATAAAGATGGGGCCAGAACAAAACCTGAGGTCACAAGCCTATATTTTGCGGAAATTTGGATGCAAGCTCTGAATGCCATCAATCAGGATGAGCTCTTCACTCAAAGCCCTGGGTAGTACCTGGCAGCATAATTGTAAACCCCTCAGAGCAACCCTTTGATTCAGCCACCCTGCCTAACATGGTGGAGTTTCTCTGGCTGCTTCATTTTAATTAAGGGATGGGAAGCTTTAATTAATACAACATGACAGTGAAAATATAATCAGTTGAATGGCCCCTGTTGTTTGTTCACATGTTAATTTTGCATTTTGGTTGGTTTTTTTTTTAACATGCTTGTTTTTTAATTTTGTGCAGTTATGCCTGAAAGCCACTAGCAGTAGCAACCAAGTGTTCCACAAGGAGCCCAGGGGAACAGGGTGTTAATAAGTGCGGGGTTTGGCACCTGAGGAGGCACGGAGGTGCTTGGAGATTGTATAAAACAAACAAAATAGCTGGGTTTTTCTGTTAACATGATCATTAGGGAAGGACTGAAAATCAATGGTATCTTTTATTTCCGCCTTTATGTTTCAGGGTCAGCAATGTACTGAGATGTGTGGGATCAACAAGACACAGGCTTGTCATAATCTTTCCATGGTTTAGCTGTAGTAAAAGCAATTCATTTTTTTAAAGCAGATCTCAATTCTGCAGCAAAGATAAACTGTTAAATGGCTGTGAGGCCAAGAGTACAAAAGAGAAATCCTGAATCTGAAACTGTGTGGCCAGCTATGTTCAACTTCCCTTGTAACTTAAAACACAGAGTTGCTTCCTCTTTAAACTTTTTACTCCTAGTTTCTTACTGTGTTTTTGTAATGGACTTGCACTACAGCTTCTTTTCTGTCTAGGAGAGCAAAATCCTGTGACTTTGAGCAGTGGAGATGCTGGTGGCAAAAACTGAAGCTGGAGCTTGAACACATTATCACATTTCCACAAAGTCCTCAAGACACAGGTTCATGTTAACACTTTGCTATTGACAAAATACCATCATGCCAAAACATTTTTTTCATCGAGCTTATGAGTTTTGGACATGTTGAAAGTAATTGCATTGAACTTCATGAAAATTTCAGCAGAAATAATACTTCTCAGCTGATTCTGCCTGCCAGCAGCACATAAAAGGCTGTAAGAAGTCCATGCAAGCCTTTAAAATTGCTTTTCTGAATGGCTTCTATGTTACTTGGTGAAAAAGCAATAAAAAAAATTTGATATTCCAATGGTCTTAAAAATTCAGCTTCTTTTATTTTTCACTAAGCAATGTTTTTCCATGGACCACCTGGCAACTCCTGGTCACAGAATTAGGAGCAGGTTACAGTGGATGTGAGCACAGCCAGAGCTGCAGCTCCTGACCTCCCATGTCTGTAGGTTCAGACAGTTTGTCTGAATCTCTGTTACAAGCTCTAGTCAACCACATGCACACAGAGCTATTAGCTACATGCAGCACAAAGCACTGGGGCTATTGCTAATGGTAATTGAGTGATGTTGATAGCAGACTAGAACTCCAACAACCTTTAGAAAGCAGCTGAGAGCTAAGAATCAGAGCTGATGAACAAACATTAATATTTCCTTCAGTTGTGTGAGACTCCTGTGAAGATTTACATAATTAATCTTCAGCAACAAAACATTTATAATGCAGTTTAATTATCTGGGTGATAGGTCATGTTAATTACTATCTTGCTTCCTGGTTTTAAAAGCCATTGTTTCCAAGCTCTTAGTTTAGAAGTGAATAGCTTGTATCAGCTTGAAGACAGCAAGTGTGCAGATGATTAATGCCTGAGTACTTGGCACTAACTGGGGATTTGTGAGAGGGGTCCAGGCCCTTGCACTGCCACAGGCTCTACACATGACTGGGGGGAGCAAGTGGCTTTGGACACAGTTCTGCATTGCTGATATCCTAGCTGCTGATATCCCAGCAACTGATCTCTGTTACCCCACTTGCAGGTTCCATCACATTCCTCCCACAAATATAAACTAATTTTGGGGCTCTGTTCTAAAATACATGTGTAAAGTTGTGGGGTGGACTTGCGGTTTTTCATAGGGCTTTTTTTTGTTTGCTTGTTGGTTGGTTAGGTTTGTTTTAAAGATACTTATTTGAAATTTTGTTGCTGTTGTTAAATACTATTGTGTCACAATCTGCTGAAGAGATGGTGACTTCTTGTGAAAAGAAGGAAGAGGGAAATGTACAGCTGGAGAGGGATTCTTGGTCATCATGAAGAACTTGTTGCCAGCCTAACTGTATGAAGGCTTTTGTAACTCTCCTATGCAAGGCAAGTGTAAAGCAAGGATTTCAAGGACAAAAATAAAGCATTTTTTACACCTGTTTGGGGACATGCTGTTTGAAACTCCAAGTGCCGTCATGTGGGAGAACATGGTATGAAAGAAAAGGGACTTGTCTGAGATTCAAAGGGGGCAGCAGAGATGAGAGCCATGGGCAAATGGGAGACAGAAATCAACCTTTAAGTGTTAAAAAGAAAATGACAGCACAGGGAAAGCATTATCTTTACACAACAGAGAAAAGGCAGCCAGTGGAGGGATTCACAATGAGAGGTGACATGAGCAAACACATAGGCTACAAAAATGATTTTTGCAATGGTGCTCAGAGGAATACTGGCAAGGCAAGATTGTGTTAGTGCTAAAGTAAAGGATGCTGCAAGAACTGAGACCCAAGTTAATGAGCTCCTGGTTGAGGGTTTTATTGTGTACCTGGATAAGCAAGTCTGGATTTTACTTCTACTTGAAAAAAAGAGGTGAAACTCTAAGCTAGGGGATAGGTGTGACAAGCTAAAGAGAAGCTCACACACAGACTGTGAGCTTGATGCAAGGTAACAGTGTTATCCAATGGCTTAAGAAATAAACAGCAAGAAAGACTGGGCTTTGACAGGAAGAGCTCTGTTGCAGTCTGGCATAACTTGCTGACATCTCCTAATGAACTGCTAACCAAATTGATATTTTAGTTTGGACAGGAAGAGACCTTTTTTGTGCAGAGGGCAGATTCATTGGTTGAGGAAAGAGTCAGTCTGGGAGACGTGCTTGCAGAACAGAATATCCAAAACTAGAGGATTGCAGGAAAGAGGATGGCAAGCCCATAGAAATAAAAAGAAGGAGAAGATTTTTGTCATGATGCAGGTGGCTGGAAAGTTGGGATGGCTGGGGCCACGTTGGGGCAGGGTTGTGCCAGAGATGCTTGATGCCAGCTGGGCTGGGAGTAAAGCCAAAGAGACAGAGAGGAGCTACTGCTTTTGAGAAAGGGCCCCAAATTATCAAGGTGAAATGGCTGTATAGCAGGACAGAAGGTATGGGCCACACCAGTGAAATACTGCTTTAAATTACTGCATCTTGTAAGCTAATAGAAAGAAGAATATACTTGCTCTCTAACTCTCATAACCTGGCATTCTTCACTTCCTAGGTGTGTGTAAGCCAAGCTTCCCATCATGGTGGCTCAAACTTGAAACGACCTCTGTCTCTAAGTAGACTAGGACATAAAGCCAATTTATTGTAGTGGACTCTCCCACCAGGCTGCACCACTAGGGCTTTCAAGGGAAATAAAAGGTGGTTGGCCTTCTGTGAGCCAAAGTCTGTTTGATCTTCTTACCTGAGTAACTCTGCAGAGTGGATTCTGTAGGAATGATTGTGTGTCTTTGTATCCTGCGCTACCTCGGCATGTCTGCGTCAGCACAAAGAAGAGCAGATTTTCACCCTATGAGAACTAGTATCCTGGCATCAGGCTGAATTAAAATGCTCTTGGGAATAGGTTTTGCTGCAGTCATTTGAGACTAGTGACTGAAAAGGAGGGGGGAAAAAACCAAATAGGGATTTCGATAAATAGAATTTCAGATCTTGCATAATACCATTCAATGGCAACAGCAGGTGTTTGACAGTACTGTGAACTTCCTCAGAATGGGATCCTGCCAACATGGCTGTGATTCAGTGCAATGATTCAATGACTGCAGGACGGTATCCTGCCAACCAGCCTTCCAGCAGAAAACTGTTCACCCCACTGCAAACACTGCCAGTCCATTAGCATTTCAGATTTAGTCTATCTGCATGTCAGTAGAAAAAGTGCATGCCCTCCAGGTAATGGAAGGAGGAAGGGGAGGACCAAAATTCTCTTTTCTCCTAGGGAATAAAAGGCAAAATTATTAGCTGCAATGTTATCTCTGAGGAGGAACATGGGATATGTTTTTTTTTAAGCTCAGAGCTTGAAAAGAAGTCTTCCTTTTATTCTTCAGCCCTGTTTTTCCTTCCACCTCCAACCAGGAGCGTTGTCAAGAGATTCTCATCAGCTTTCACTTCTGCCTTCTAAACTGTGCAGAAATACTACCAACATCCTGAGATAAGCAAAGGATCTCAAGGAGCTGTAATTAGCAGTCCCTGTTACAGATATTTTACCAGCAGCTACCCTGCAGCAGCAATGCCCTCCAGTGCCCACACACCAAGCCTCCCATGCTCCTGCAGCACGGTCATGCCCCTATCAGGAACATTCCCAAGTGCATGGCTCCTGGAGACACTTGGCATGGGTACAGAGGGGAACAAGGCTCACTCAGCCGTCACCCTCCAGCTGTGCAGCCCACTAGCCTGTGGCCGGGATACATGGCATGAAACCTCCTCTCCTTCAAGTAAACTCATGGTTAGGGGTGCAGCATACATGGAGAATGCACAATTTGTCTCAGCTCTCCTCTCACTCCATTCTTCTATTGTGCAGCAGAATGAAAAAAGAGACTAGAGCTGAGAAGCAATTCACAAGTACTGCTACTGTGATCTTTGTTGCAGCACAATGTTCTTATCCTTGCCCAGCTCTTTTAAACCTGCTGTAATATGAATAATGATATACTCAACTTACAGAGACTTTGTTAAATATTTTGCCTTTATCACAGGTGCTGTGTAAACTTCGGGGATCAAAAGGGGCTCTTTGAGAAGTGATTAGAGCAGGAGGGAAGGGTTTAGTGGTTTAAGCACCGCATTTGCAATAATTAGGCTCCCTGGAGTGATAGGTTCAAATCCTAGCAGGGTTGACTCAGCCCTTCATCCCTCTAAGGTAGATTAAATGAGTTTTCTCTAGTAGGGTCTTTTGGACAAGACCTTAAAAATGCACAGGCACATGAGTTTTCTCCTTTGACTGCAAAAATGAATTTTACAGATTAATAAACCAGAGATTTAGGTTATTTTACATAAACTTAGCTGTCTGCCCAAGCATTATTTGCCAAAACCTGTCTTCACCATCGCAATGACCATGTAGATCTCCTACTCACCAGCCTCCTTCCCAGAGGGGCTCTTTTGTAGTGAAACATGTAGTGTAGTAAGGGACATAGTTCGGGAGTAAGCAATGCAGTTTGAATGTATCCTATAACTAAACACAACCATCAGCCTCTAGTTTTTAATTAACTCTTTAAAAACTAGTGTTTTCTACTACATGGTGCTATTCTCTAACTTGAAGGTGACTAATCCAGTCATGAGTCAAAGCAGAGCATGGGCTATTGTAATACCATAAGCTGAGGGAGAGTTAATTCTGTCTTGTTTTTAAAAAAATAGGAAAAATATTTCTTTTCCTAAGGTAATTCCTGTTATGGGGGGAAGGATGAGAGGCATGGCTTGTCCTCTCATTATCTGGCTTAGGAAGCCAAACTCATTGTCATTGGGGAGCAGTGCAAGAGAAGTATTCAGAGCAAGTCTCTGGGAGTCCCCTTTGGAGAAGGGAAAAGAAGATGGAATCATTTAGGTTGGAAAAGACCTTTAAGATCTTTGAGCACAACCATTAACCCAGCACCGCCAAGCCTACCAGTAAACCATAGCCCTAAATTCTAGTTGGGTTTTGGCCCCTTTTCTTTGTCCCTGCACAACCTCATGTGACATCCTTGTAGTCCTCCTAAGTTGTTGCCCCTTCTTCCAAAGGTAATTTTCATCTTTATTTTCAGCTAAAGCTCTCTGTCCAGCCAGGCTGGTCTTCCCCACCAGCTTGTCTTTTGGCACACGGAGGTGGTCTGCTCCTGCACCTCTAAGATTTCCTTCTTGAAGAATGTCCAGCTTTCCTGCACTCCTTTGCCCTTAGAATTGCCTCCCAAGGGACTCTCTCAACCAGGCTCCTAAACAGGCCAGTGTCTGCTTCCCTGAAGTCCATGCCAGCAGTTCTGCTGATCCCCCTCCTTACTTCTCCAACAATCTCTGTCATTTCATGATTGCCTTCCCTATTTGCCTCACTCACCAGTTGTGTCAGGAACCTCCTAGACTGCTTCCTTTGTGCTGTTTTATATTTCCAGCAGACATCTGATAGTTGAAGTCCTCTGTGAGAACAAGGGCCAGTGACTGTGAGACTTTTCCTAGCTTCTTACAGAATATTTCATCTGCCTCTTCATAGTAATTTGTCAGGATTGTGCCAGCACTGGAGCTGCTCACCTTGCGACTGAAGAAAAGGCCATTTCAATCTTATGGCCTAGGGCTTCTCTTGGTGCACACAGAATCATATAGCCAAAGAATATGACTGTGCAGAGAAAGATTGTGAAAGAAACACAAAGGAAGGATTCTTTTAGCAAGGGGCATGGATAGGGGAGAAGGCAAGTGGAGAAAGGTGCAGAAAAGGAAAGGATTACAGGACTGTGCACTGAGCTGTAGATATCTGAGGGAAGAACTGGCTGAGGAAAGGAAATTATGTGAGACAACACAGAAAACAGTCATGCAAAAGTGGAAAAAAAGGTGAAGGAGAGGAACTGACAGGTACCAAAACCACAGAAATTACTAGAAAAAAGGCATTGCAGTTTTTCCTCTTTGATTTTGCTTTCCTAGCAGAGAACAAGTGCAGTAGAAATGCAGGCTGTGCTTGGTGATGAGCCCTCCCTGATCTCCTGTCCTCTTCATTTCTCCATGGCCTGGAGATACAGACAACCTAGACTAGGCTGGTGCTCTATTTGCTCATCCCAAGTGTTCTGTACATAACTCTTTTCCAACAAAGATAACTGACTTTCATGCAGTCAATATGGGGGAAAATGAGGAGAGGGCTGCAAGCATGACTGAATAGCAGTCGAGTACAGCTAGCTAATTGCAGCTTCATGTAATCGCTTTCAGAGCCGCTATCATAACTGTATATATTTCCAGCTCAATTCGTCTATCTTTTCCGGCCTCCTGTCTTTGCAGCTGCCTCCTCTTCTCTCCTTCCTGATGGCTGCAAATCTCTGCTTATCACCCGTTTTCATGCTGTGTTTTGTCTGTCTCTTTGTGTTCGTCCCTGTACTGGCTTCTTGGCTGTATGTGGCAGTTTCTTATTTCCTAGATGTTGTGAGAGACTTTAGTATGAACTACTTGCTTCAGCTAACATGTATGACCTTTTGCCTTATTTTGTTTTTCTGGATGATTTAATTTTACACATGTTTACACTAAGGACTAATTTTGCAAACTAAAGTGGTCAATATAGATGTGCAATTGCTATGTGACTCAGTATTAAAACAATTATTTATTTATCAAACTTCTTTTTGTATGAATGTATCCATCCACTGCATGAATTTTTCATGCAAGCTCATCTTGAAAAAAATCGTTCCCTCCTCTCAGAAAGGATTTGAACTCTTTAGGGAATTCCTCCAAATTCTTGTGTTTTTTTCTTTAATTGAACACCACTGTGTAAGAAGAGCTCTGTCTACAATATTGATTGCAGAAAAACATGCAGACCTGTCAATCTCTCTTTTCCCAAGGCAAAACTCTCCTATTGTCTTTTTCTGCCAGGGTATAATCTTCACAAAGGCAGACTTCAAACAGTTAAGCTTCTTCCCATTGTATTGGGACTATACGTAGTGCTCCGTTTTACATTAACATTTAACAGGTTTCAAGCTTCAGTGATAAACTAGAAATGTTTTTCCTTCATGACAACTGTTTGACAGTTTTTAAAAATTGATATAAAATGGAAAATTACCTACAGAGGAAACATCCCTTTCTCTTCGTAACTCAGGCTGAGACATGGCATGAATGGAATAGCACACTTATTACATTCTGGGCACTGAACATAAAATGCATTGCCTTTCTCTATTCCACTTGATTTGATAATCTAGTACAATTTAGGTCCTTAATAAATTAAATTGTTCGGAAACTTGGTTCGCTGCCTAAACCCTGTGAAAGGCTGTGCTGTTTAATGATGCCTTACTTTCTTTCAGTGTTTTATCTTCAGGATAAATAATTCAGCTTCATAAACCCTGTGATCTGCTAGGTTAATTGATACCCACAGTAATTCCCAGCTTGTGCACAGCACCCATATTTGTCTATTCTTCTGGAGTCCCGTCGCATCACCTAATCTGCGCAGCTCACCAGTCAGGTTCCCTGCTTTGCCATGAGCCTTAATCATGGCAAACATCTCTTCTGCTCCTGAACAGGCAAGTGCCTGAGGTCCACACACTTGTTCTCTTTCCCCCATGTGGTTATCTCTCCAGCTGATTTCCAGGAAAATCCTAGGGCAACTGGGACTAAATTGACACACACAAAAAAAAGGAATTGGCGAAAAAAACGGAATGAAAAAGTATTATGAAGATCCACAAATATATTATCTGGGGGATTTATTCACAGGTGATGTGTCCAGCTGTACAGCGGGATGAATGCATTCTTATTAATTATTAAATTGCTCAGATGGTCCTCCTCCCCAAACGTGACATTTATTGAAAAAAAGTAATTGAAAAGGATTTGGCCAGTTCCTCTCCCTGTGTTTGAGTGTTATATAACAGACTACTCCAGCCCTCTGCTCTCTCTCTCGCTCTCTCTCTGTGCTTTCAGGCTAACACATAGTTTATTGGGTATCAATAAAACATAAGAATTACTCCTGGTATAACAATAGCACCTCTTTGCAACCTTCAGCCTGCTTAGCTCCCAGGAATAGCGTGCTAATGAGGGTGTGCAGTGTTTTGGACAGATGCTAGAGTGTTATGCTGGGCTGATAACTGCATCTCTTGGATCAAACCCTGCACTGAGATGACTCATGCCTTTTACTAATTTATAGGAGCAGTCTTCCTTGAAATCCCCATGTAAATACTATTGCCCTGTTCTCTGTGAGTGTCTATGGCCTTGAAGTCAACAAAAGTAATGGACACTCTGTGTGGCGTAACGAGTCACCAACATACTCCTTTTATCCCCTGGATGAATTTTGGGTTGTTTTGCTTTGGTTTAATATTTTTTTCCCAGGGGCTGTATGAACACAAGGACCACATGGCCTGAAGAGGAGCAAAAGACAGTGCACAAAGCAACACAAAAAGGCTGAACCTCAGCTTTGTAAAGAAGGAAGCTGGAGCTGTATCATAGGCCAGATGGTTTAGATTCCTGTCATTCTCTAACTTAAAATCAAGGTTCATTTACTGCATGTGTTTCCTTTAGAAGACAGTCACCAAACAGGATGGTGTCCCGTTCACACACCTGTCAGCAGTGAGGAAATAAGGGTTTTAAAAGTCAGGCAGAACTCAGTACACTGACTTTTGTATTTTGACTGAAGAGGTGTTGGTAAGTGTTTCTATCTTCCTGGCTTGTGTTGTTTTTTATGTCCCTGTGATTACCGTGTGTAAATAAGGGTGTTCTTGCACTGGCATGCCAAGATAGAAATATCAGAGACCCTATTGTAATTTCTAAAGACATTGGGTAAACCTGAGAGTGAAGACAGGGTTCATATCTTCCCTCACTGACATAGAGTGCTTTAGCTGAGCACAAAACAGATTTCCTAATTGCCTGAGCAAAACCATTTTCTCAGTCTGTTTCACTAACTTTTGCTTGTAGATAAGTGAGTGTCGCTGTCCCCAGTGTGACATCCCCACTCAAGCTCAGAGTCCTGCAGGACAGGATGAGAAAAGTCACCAGTCAAGAACCTCTCCACTGATTCTAAAGGGAAAGCAAATGACAAGCTCCGACCATATGCCAGATCCTTAGGTAACTGAAAATAGACAAGATCCCCTAAACTGGAACTGATAAGCAGTGAGCTATCAGCAAGGTACTGATGTGAAGCTGAGATGTAAAATCTGAAAGTCCCACATCCCATTGCTATCATTAATATCAAGAACTGTGACTAATCTGTATATGCTGCCAGTAGTTTTACAACGTAAATAGGAATTTCTTTTTCCCCGTGTCTTGTAAGACAGCCATTTCAGGCAGATCCCCTTCCCTCAGATACTCCAGGCAACCCTCTGGCCACAAGCTTGCCACCAAAGAGGCTCCACTCTTCCACAGCCCATGTTAAGGCTACTTCAAGATTCAGTTGATTTTAATTACTTTTTTTTTCCCCAGCATGTCCTGAGCTGCAGTGGGGCTGACACCAGCTCCAGATGTCAAAATGTTGAAGGACTGAAGTAGGTTGGGAAGGACTGACTCATGGCAAAGAGAAGAAGAATGAAACTGCGACCCAAAGCATCTTCAGACCACCTACTACTCAACAACATCTCTGCTGGATTTGCTTACCTTCTGAAAACTAGTTATGTGCTGGAGGACATTCCCCTAGGAACTGCCTGGTTCTGACAGGCTAACTATCCCAGCATGTGCATGGCAATTTAAGGCAGAAGCTCTAAGATCCTGGATTCAGTCTCTAGGCTGAACAGCTCCCTTTCTCACAGTGTGAGTGCAGCCTTGCTCTGTGGTAAATCACAGCTACTCACCTGAAGCTGGCTGCAGTTTGTTGACAGATAAAGTACTTCCAGTCTATATACAGAATGTGTGATTTGCACAAGAAATAGAAACAGTTTTTCCCTGTATAAAAACCCCACCCAATTTAAAGGTATTGTCATGACCAAAACCACAGTTAGATCATTACTGCTATCTAAAAGTAGGTTTTGAGGAAATAATATTATCAATCTGTGTCTAGGAAGTGTTGCTGAGGCTTCCATTTTGGGAAACCCTTTCTGATGCACACAATTAGAAACTGCCCTCTTATGCTTACCACCTCTACTGCTCCTTCTCTACAAAAATTCCCAACAAACCTCAGCAAAGAAGCCCCTGCTCAAACAGCATTTTGAAACAATGCCTCAAGGTTTTGGTAACCCTGTTGATCTCATGTAGATGGTACCCTGGTGTTTGAGGGGGACCACGTGCTGTGAAAATGCCCCAGGGCAGACTGAGGTAACGGCAAGGTGCATAGTCTTATGTTACATATCTATCTAGCTGATATGTTTGTATGTCAAAGCTGCCATGACTTCTGAAAATCAGTTTATTATTCCCTTTGTACTTTGAAAGTACATTTGCCTGTCATCAGGACCTATGTGCTGATCACGATTTCAAAGTCACCAGAGGTCTCACAACTCCCACTAATGATGAATGGGACAAATGAATGCACATTGAAAAACCTGAACTACTGTCCCTGGGTTTTTTTTGACATGCTGTTCACACATAATTCTCTCTGAAGGTAGTAGGGTAGTATGTGAATGTTCAGCTTCCACAAAAGCAATGGGTGAAGAAGGTATAATGAGAGTCTGTACTGGAAGAGGGGAGGAAGGAAATGCAGAAGAGGAGCAGGACTGTTATGCTGGGGAATACACCATGATGCATGTACTTGCTTGGGGCTTGATTTAAAAAGAAATATGTTCCCAAAGAAAACAATGAAATTTTAATGTTTTGACTGACCGAAGCCTTGATGCTGTTCCACAGCATGAGAGCAGCATCCTTCCGCAGAAAGACATCAACAGTCCCAAGTGACTGTTTCTGCTTTTGTAGTGAGAGAGAAAATGGTAAGTGAGAGAAAGAAAATGAAGTGCCTCTGACAAGAAAACAATGTGCCAGAAGCAACTCCTTTAAATACAGAAAGGCAAAAGGACAGAACTCCATTCATTCTCCATCTGTTTTGTGTTTTTTTGTTGGGGGGTTTTGCCATCTAATATTTTACCTTGTATTTATTTCTTTTTCCTCTTGAAATATTGTGCTTTACAATAAGAAATCATAAAACTGTAGAGGTTAGAGATGCAAGAAGCCTATTAGATCATCTGCTCCACTGCTCTTGGCCAGCAGAGAATTGCTCCCTGTGGTACATTTTCTAATATTTCCTTGTTGTAAAAATCCTGAGTGACCAGGCTTTCACCAGATCCCCCAGCAGCTTTTTTGCAGCTGAATATGTCTTGAAAGATTTTCTGGCTGCTCAGCCTATGGTTTCATGTTGCTAGTTTCACCCCATTTGGCACTTCTGTTTCTATGTAGTAGCCTAAAGTGTTACCTCCCGTTTGGCATTCTTATCTTCTGAATATATACCTGCTTAGCATGAAGTCACAGAAAAACAGTGCTGAAAGGACCTTTGTTGTTCATACACACAGAGCTTTTAAATCTGCTTTGTAAGGCTGTCTGTCTAGTTTCCTGATATTTTTTATTGTTTTCCACCCTCCTTGTTCCAATTTGTCCATGCACAGCAACTCCCCCAACTGGGTGTATTATTGCAGATACATTTGCATTAAAATGATGTAGAAAATAGATCTCTATTGCCTTTGATTCAAATATCAAGGGAACTTCACCCTCAAATTGCATCAGCATTTTTGCAACCAAACTGTAATGTGCACTTATGTTCAATAGGCCACCCACTCTCATTGCAAAGTATTTCAGTATTCCTGCTCGCAGTTTGCCATTGACTACAAGTGTTTTGGAGGATTTTGCCTCAGGTATAGTTTCATGCTTACAAGTGAAAACTCATCTTATTATTTTCTCTTGTAATGTCCCCAGACTCAGTAGGTCACTGTGTTATTTCCATATTCTGATTCACCTTTCAGTTCCTCCCAGGCCAGGGTCATCTGTGAGAGCCCTTTGTGTGCAGCTCATATTTCCTATGTTATTAATAAGGACACTAAATCACAGTGTTTCTGACACAAACAATGTCGCTGTGGGGTTTTTTTACTAGATGACTCTGATGTGTTGCCTAGTGCTTTCTCCCTTCTCTATGCAACTTTTGCTTTCCAGTTCAGATTCCTCTTTCTCGTGGAACCATGATGCTGCCCTTTGTATCTATTTTCTATTTTCCCCATTATGCTTTTTTTCAGAGGATTTTTTTGTTGTCTTTCATGTTTCCTAGGTGTATTATTTACAGCTGTATTTTAGTAAGATAAAATTAGAAGCAATGTTCTGGATCACTGAATCCAGATCTCAATTATTTCAGAGAGCTATGCCATGAAATCCCTTTAAAATATTAATTGAGTTCCAGTTTGATGAAACTGTAAAATCAATTAAAGTTTCTGCTCCTGCTTTTACTACTACACGGCCATTCTCAAGCTATCCTACTTGGACAGTTAAAATCCTTCTTCATAATTCCAGACTGAATTTGCTTATGACCAGTTTTCCTTAGCACTTGTCCAGGTGACAACATAGTCCTGGATCTTCATTAGCTCTTGTTCCTCTCTATCGCTTTCCCTTTCCCACCTTCAGCATATTCATGGATGGCAATCAGATTTTGTCTCAGCATTTGATTTCTGAGTTTATACATGCCAAACTCTGCCATAAGCTCATAAGATAAAAGATGACAGTGTAAAACCAGCTAAATAAGGTTTTAGCAAGCTGTCCTGGGTATGGAGTTTTGCATGGGCTGATTTATACCACTTCCTTGCAGGATTATCTTTTCATTAAAACATCATGTTGTCATAACTGTAAGTACTGAATTTATGGTTCATTACAACAGAAATATAACTTCTTTTAGACTGCACTTGTGTAGCTCTTTCCATTCCCTGGATATTCCTAACAGCCCTTCATTTGCCTTGTCTAGTTTTAAGATGCCTTCTGAAACATGAATAATTACAGTGGCATGCAAAAGTCCAGATAAAGTCTCCAAAACAGTTTGTACTGTGCTATTTGATACATTTAGTGTGGAAATCACTCAGTTGGCCTATCTTAACTATGGAAATGTCATAGCTATGGTCATCTGACTGTGTCCACCCAGCTCTGTCTTCTCTGTCATTTCCAGTTAGCAAACTTCAACTCACAGCTGGTTTTTTTTAAGACTATAAACTCATATGTCTTGGTATTGCACCTCTTTCTCTTTCTGCTCATCTAGCCCATGAGTTAACATAGCCCTTCCACGCCTTCAGAAGGCTGACCCAGTCCTCATTCCTAGGGTGATGCTTCCCAACTTCTAATATTACCTCTGTTGCTTCTGACTTACTGAATTTACTGTTTTCCCCAGTGTTAGTATTATTCTGGAGTTCAGTGCCTTTGCACAGCTCTAGTTCCTGACCATCTCAAATTCAGAAAGCTTCTTTAGGATCCCAGACTTCCTTTGTGGCTGTAAATCCATTGGCCATAAGCAACAGTGTCTTGGGTCTAGATAGTAAAGGGCAACTTTTTGGGTTTCTGCATAATTTTTTTTTTAACTCTAAAGAGTTTTTTTACTTCTTAAAGCTTTGGCTCACCCTATCTACACAGCTATCATGTCCAAGTCTGGTTGTGCAATGTGACAGTGTCACTTCCCCATTGTACTGTAGGCTCAATAGTGTTATGACCCTATTACAGAATAGTACTTAATCTCCAATTGAATATGGGTGGCCTTTAAATAAATCATTTGATTATTTGATGAAATCAGGTATTTTTGTGTCCTTTCCCAATCTTTTGTTGCTTTTAGTGCAATTTTACAGAGTGTTTGTAAGATAGAAAACTCATTTGTATGCAGTATAAAATTATGTTTAAAACAAAGTGCTGTTTTCCCTTAGAAGTATGTCATTGAGCCAGTTATGTTACTAGTTTTATAAACTTCATTGTACAGCAAGGAAAAGTGTTAATATTGATAAACAGTTAATAATTTGTACCCATTTTAGCAGATGTACATGAGGACTGGACAGGAAAAAAACCTAGCAGTACCATTTTCTATTATATAACCATGTTGACTTTGCCAAATTCCAGTCTGAATGGCAAAAGTAGCTCTGATATCAGACTATTATGTTTTGACATTTTCAGAATTAAACATCAAGGTTTCTAGTTTTGAAGGCATTGTGTTCCTTTGAATTGTTTAATTGTGTATTCTATTTTATATTGTAACAACATTTCTGAGAAATAAAATAAAAAGGAAGTATCATTGTTGAAACATATTTTGAGCAACTTAAATCTTCAAAAAGTTTTTGTGGAGAATTTTGAAGCGTAAGGGTTTCATGGTGAAAATTTACATGAAAATCTTGAAAATGTACATTAATCAGAATTTTTTTTTCTCTGCACAGCTTCAATCTCAACACAAAAATGCTCAAAAATTCAGCGCAGCCCACTGTAGCTAGTCCTGGGTCGGTTGCCTACCAAAGACTTGAAGATCTAGACAATAATATTGAAGATTTTTCTGCCTGTCTGTCTAGACAGATGCGGTTTTCTGCCATAGGATTTGTATAGATTATGCAGCCACATACCCCATCCTGTAGGTTGTTCTCTACAGAGATGAGATGTTTCTTTTCCTAAGATGAGCTGTCAACATATTTATCTGTAATAGCATCAGTAACAAGCTCAGAAAGAAGAATGAGTAAAACTTGTCTGGTGTCAGGAATACGTGTTGTACAGCCTAATTCCAGGTTGTGATCCCAACTGCCTCTTTTGCAAGAAAGTTGCCTTCATATTCACCTATAGCTCATCAATTCATGTATCAGGTTCCAGAAATCAAACTTTTTCATTTCCAGCCCCGAAGTGTTTCTGTGGAGAAAGCTATTTGCTGAAGGCCTTAATGATGGAAAGAAATCTAAAGCACAACTGACGTAAGATGTTTTTGAGCCACATAACAAAATGAGTAAGGTTAAAAAACAGAATGAAAATATGATGGGACTTAAGAAGCAATTCTTTTGAGTTCTCACCTGTTCTTTGCCTGAAACACAAGAAAGAAATATTAAGCATATATAAATACATAGTCCTCTTTTAAACAAAAGCTGTGAGGAAAAGCTTTTCAAATGTCTTTATTCCCTGTTCTTTTACTTTTTTTTTCTCTCTTGTGTGTGCTCTCTTGTGTCACAAAAAAAGAATGTCTGGTCCCTTCATCTTTTGTTCTATTTCACCTTGACATCAAGTTACTATTAAGTAATTTGATCATTCTCATTTAACAGTGACATCTGTAAACATCAAAACCCTAGTGTTATTGTTACTAGGTGGTTTTTTTACATCAGAACAGACTCTTCTCTCTGTACATTGGGGCTCCAGCATGACCTACCAGAGGGTACCCACCAGGACAGCCATTAGCTGGAGGCATTGTGCTGTCTCACCATCCTCTTCCTGGGAGGTCAGTGCTCACCACTGTGATCAACAGCAAACCAAAACAAATTCCATCATCTTTCTGTGACTCTGTTTCCCCCTCTACTTTTCCCCTTCTTCATGCTGCAGCCCCATTGCAGCAGGGAGCATCTTGTATGGTTTGTTTGTGTTTTGCCTGCCCTGGTGTGCTCTGAGCTCAGCTGGGCTCATGGACCTCTAGTGACCTGACTAGATGTTCCCAGCTCCTCAGATGCTTTTTTCCCTCTTGAAAACTGAAGGGGGGAAAAAAGAATCAGTGAAAGGAATTGGCTGAAATCTGTGCTTTGACTTTACTCCCCTCCTCCCTGCTGGATAGATATCCCTCTTGGACAGAAGCAGGCTCTGAGTAATGGGGACCATAGTTCAGATGATTTGTAAATGTCTTGCAGTGACAAGTTTGACTTATATCTCAAGTTCTTCTTGTTCTTTCCCTCACACAGCTGCTCTGTGCTTGGAGACTAGCAGGGCCTCCTAAGCCTGTCTTGCAGCACCAAAACCAGCCCACACAGATAAGGTCTTCTGTGGGAGTCAGTGCACCCCCACTGCCAGATCAGTGAAGGGGGCACTGAAGAGATCAGCCCTAATGCAACCAATGCTCCCCTCTTAGGGGAAAGAGAGAGACCTCTTCCTGAGATGCCCTGTGTCTCGCTGTATCCTGGTTACCAGTTGGACTCAATTTCCCAGCTGCCACCTCACCTGTCTATCTTTCCCTGCTAGGCATCCCACTTCCAGAAGGTTCTGTTCTACTCACTATCCCATTTGTCCTTCCCTCACAGTCACTCCCTCAGTTCCTTCCCATTGGCCCCTGCACCCTTATCCCTCCCTTGTCCAGCCTCGAAGCCCTCACACTATTGGCTCTGAGTGCCCTCTCCACCCCTGACCAACGCCGGCATAAAAAGCCATACTACCTTTGTTCTGAGTTCTTTTTTGGCTCTGGTGCCCTTCAAGAAACAGTATTAAAACTATCTTGGAACACTATTCCAAAAAACTCTTCTTGTAAACTCATCAGTTCAAAGGCTGCACTGCACAGAAAGCAGAGGCAGCTGCCGGGGGTAGGGATCGGGCGGGAGCTGCCCCGAGCAGGTCCACAGAGCGCAGCCAACCTAGAACCGCCTTGCTAGCTGCTGTGCCTGCGCAAAGCGGGGACCGGCGGGCACAGCCTCGCGACTGCGAAGGTGGAAGGCAGCGACAGCGAAGGCAAAGGTGGCGGCGGCAGAGGCGGGGGCTGCTGCGGACGCGCAGGAGCCACGGCACCTCAGCGAAGCTGGCGGTGCGGGCAGGGCTGGTGCCGCAGCGGCTCTGGCAAGCCTGCTGAAATGGTGTCCAGTGTCCCTGAGCTCTGAGAGACCCTCCCAGGTCCGCGCGGTCTTGGAACTGCCTTCCCCCACGGAACCATCTGCTACAGTCTTCAACGCTTGCCTGATCCAGGTCACGGCACAAAGACATGCCAGCCTGCCAGGCTCATTTGTTATTTTGGAAATGACCCGTCATGGTTTCTGCACCACTAATTGGCCATGATCCATTTTCCCATTTTATGCATTCATCTCCTGGTTCTGCTGCCTGGTCCAAGAGATGCCAAGTGCATCATTTAATGCACAGTACTTTGAACTTGGATTTAATGTGAAGAGCATTAGACAGAGATTTGGATTAGATTTGAGATCAGGATCTCTTACTGATAATCTCTGCAATTGTTCTCACCAAATCATTTTACTGCCTAGCGTGATGACACTTCTGGAGTGAAATGCAGGAAGAAAATATATACGACTCCAGGCAACATGATTCCATCAGAGATGGCTTTGGCCCAAGGATTTATGCAAACAGATTTGTAACGTTGCAAATTTGTATTTTTCCTTTCTGTTTCAAGGAGAGAAAAAGCAACAGTTGATACTGCCATGAAGCTGGAAGCCCGAAAGAGGAAGAGTGGAAACTTCAATGTCTTTAACAATGCTAATCCAAGCCTATGGACTTGTGAACCATATTTGCAATCAAAGGCTTATGAAATACATTGCGGTGGCCTGAATATTCTATGTCCAACACAAGAAAATCCCTGCTAAAATCAATGGGATTTTTTTTTTTAATCGGGTTTATGGGATTAGTTACTGCTTGAAGAACTACAGTTCTTCATCTCTAAAGACCCTCCCTGATGGGCTCCTCTTCTTTACCTGATTCTCTTCCTTACATCTTTGAGGTCACTGTGCTGCCTGGATGGTGACATCCTGTGTGTGTGACTGAGAGAGACTGGGACTCAACAGTGTAGCTGTAGAGCCTGGTTGGGCTCTTGTGGCTGCACAGGTAAGAGGCTGTGCATGTGCCCGAGCTGGGCCTGCACAGCACATGGCCTGCACATCATCCATGTTATAAATGCGTGAAATTCATGCTCAAATATGTAATATTGAAATATGTATTAAAGTTAAGTTGTAACCAATTTTAAAACAAGCAGAACTTGCCCAAGGAAAATTATGGCCTCGCCCGGGAGCCGATTTGCATCAGAAACCAGAGCTACAGAGAATGACGGCTCATCAAGAAAGCATTGAGTTGACTCCTGCTATCTACATTCCCGAGGAGAACTTCCCCGGCAGAGTTGATTGACGATCTCCAAGAATCCCCTCCCAGCTTGAGTGTTAATGGTCGAATCAAGAACCAAGATAAAGAACATAATGAGCCATCAAACAACATCCCCCGGTGATGAGAAATTAATCAAAGACAGGATACGTTTTGTCCACCTCAGTTCCATGAATAGCACCCTTCATGAATATGCTGGGGGGCAAAAACAACACCCAAGATCTGGACTTTATAGGCAAAACTGTATAAAAGTGAACTGTTAGAAGCAACCGTCGTGAACATAGGGAGGTCTGATGCGATAGAGGTCAGACCTGTGCTCACCCAGTTCCAACCCCGGGCTTGGTACTGTTTCCTTTTCGATCGTGGCATTGCGTGTTCAAACTCTCAGACACAAAATAAATTTTATACTTGTTTTAATTTGAATTGGGCTTCGTTATTTATGACATCCACATTCCCAGACCTGTCACTCCATTGTCAATCTGATGATAATACAGGCATCTCAGACAGAAACTGCTGCCTCTAATTTTCAAAGAAATTCTGGGTCTGACTTCAGGGTTATTCTGAGATAAAAGTAGAAATGTTCAAATGTTTTGTCCTTCGCCTGTCCAATCAAACATAAATTACTACTGTGGTATTTGAATGGCTGCCTCAGAAGCCAAAATCCACATTAACTCACTCTATTGCTAAAATAAAGATAGCAAAGCTATCTAACAGCCTTTTATACCCTCCAGGTCCATCATGTCTCTAGTTTAGCAAGAAAAAATTAACAAGAGGGTAGAAGATACTGTAATGGGTAAAGCAACTACCCTTTGCACAAATGGCTTTTAGGCCTGAGCATATGCATTTGACATACTCATTTTCTTAAACTGTTTATTTTCATGGTTCTCTCCTCTGTGGCTTACATGTGTGTGTTGGAATCAGTTCTGTCTTATAATCATTGCCATGGTTACCTTATCATCATTATTGTATGTATGTGTTGCTATATTACTATTGCAGATGTCTTACCAGAATTCCCTATAGCAAAATGATCCCAGAACTTACCCTGTACACATCTCAAACTACTAAGCATCAATATCTTTTTAATCTGTTTCCCAGCTAAAACAAAGATGACTTGAACTTCTCTGCTGAAATAAAACTCTTTGCCCTTTCTGGGTAGAGATAAAAATTACAGCATGCATCATCTTCAGCATAAGCTAATTCCTTATATCAAATGCAATTTAAAACCCCTCCTACTTAACTGGGCCTCTCAGCAGCCTGATTTGCCTTTATTTCCGTTACTACATTGCTAAAAATCACAAGATTGTTGACATCTGCAGCAGGAAAGACATGTTAGTCTCTGTAATGAGGCTATAATAATATAGCAAATACAGAGATCATTATAGCAGGGTAGGGCACATCTCAAAGCTCAAAACTGAGAAAAGTTTGAGTTTGGAATGAAAAAATATTTACTGGGGGCACCATGCTACAAGGCCACTAAAGTTATCCAATGAAGACAGGCTGAGAGAGTTGAAATTGTTCAGCCTGGAGAAGAGAAGCCTCCAGGGAGACCTTACTGCAGCCTTTCAACACTTAAAAGGATCTTATAAGAAAGATGGGGAAACACTTTACAGTAGGGCCTATAGTAACAGGATAAGGAGTAATGTTTTTAAACCAAAAGAGGGTAGATTCAGACTAGATACAAGGAAGAAATTTTTTATGATGAAGGCAGTGAAACACTGGAACAGGTTGACCAGACAGGCTGTAGATGCCCCATTCCTGGAAACATTTAAATACAGGCAGAATGGAGCTCTGAGCAACCTGATCTAGTTGAGGATGTCCCTGCTTATTGCAGGGGGTTGGGCTAGATGACCTTTAAAGGTGCCTTCTGACCCAAACCCTTCCATGATTCAGTGATTCTATGCAGTCCTTCAGAATAGAGTTGGGAAAGTCCAGATGCTAACATCTGGTTTTAATCCAAATTATGTATAAACTTCTAATGAACAAATGAATGCAGAACTCTTATTCTAAAGAGTTACTCTAACTTAGCTTAGCACTAACTACCGGATTTCCTATCCCATTTATCTTTATTATAAGAATCACTCCTTACTTCATTCACAGGCAGAGGCTTTGAATATGTTATGATAATGAATGCCATTATGATGTTAGAGTACAGTGGTGTGAAGAAAGTGATTCATCACTGGGAAAAGACAAACAAATAAATTTATTGGATGATACATTGCCTAGATGGCATGATTCTAGGTTTATAAGGAAGAGGTTATATATTGTTCCACAGCCATAATCTAATATTGCCAAACTGGAGAATACCAAATACACTTAAGATATTTGTAATAATTCCAATGATAAGAGAAACAAAATCTTAAAGAAATAAAAGCAAATAGCAGAACCTCTAATAAGAGAGGACATGGTAGTAGTAATTTAGCAGTGAAATTTTTCTTCTTAAGCTAGGGATGACTGGTAATTTGTAAGTGCAGCTAACTGGCCATCTTCTAAACTGGAAGTGGAAACTGGGACACAAGGTCATTGTGACACAGCAAGTGTAGAGACCATCATGATTTTTAACTAAAGCAAATAAGACAACACTTGTCTTGTCATGTGTTCAAATTGCATGTCGTGACCCAGACCTGACAGTGATCCCATCATCCCACCACACCTGCAGTTATGGGGCACGGAACTGCTACTGCTATGTGCTAAAATTGTCATAGCACTTTAGGGATATTGCTGTATCCTCTTCTGACATCCAGGAAGTTTTCTCTGGATGTTTGTTATAGCCATTGCAGCTTTGGGATGCCTCAGAGGTTCTGATTTGCTGGGAAGGCCCAGCTGAATCATTGTTAACTTGGGGATATCTTGGCATTTGAAGAAGGTCATCATTTCAGGATGGCAGAGACAGCAGGGCAGGCTCTTCTGGAGCATCACTGAGGGGCTGAGTGTGGAGGGGTAGATTTCTCCCAATAGAGAGAACTCTTTAGCTCTGAAAAATTAAATTCCTTGGATGGCAGTCATTTTTCTATCTTTACCATCCATCTGGGAAATGAGGATTGTGTTCATTATACCAAACAACTTTCCAGGGTCCATGCTCTCTAGAAAATGGCATTAACATTCAAGCTAGGTTTCCGCCTCCCTGGATTCCCCAGCTGATGAGATGCTTTTCTTTCTCCAGGGTTCACTGGAGTGAGTCCAGAAGAAGGACAGGAAGATGATTCCCAGATGCACTCCAGTATTTCAGTGTCTTTTGTATATTGGGGAGCCCAGACCTGAACCTAGCACTCCAGGCATCTCACCAAGGCTACACTCAGAGGAAGGATCACCTCCCTCAATGTGGTGGCAATGTTCTTTGCCATGGGACTACTGTGCAGATCCCCCTCCTTTTCCAGCCAGGCTGAAGCATCTGTGAGACAAACTGGTGACTAACATGCAGCCTGTCCTGGTTGTTTAGAAAAATAGTGTTTGTAACATGAATTGAAGAGCTCTGGTGAATCCCACAATATCATAATTGAGTTAAATGCAAATTATTTCATCATTTATGAAGTTTCAAAAATGTGTGTGCTCTTATAAACTAATTGAAATTTAGAAAAAAACTGGTTTTCCTTGGGTGCTATTGGGCTTTTCCAAATGCCTGCTGCTTTGCACCGTCTGCATGCAGAGTTGTGTGTGATTACCCAGACCCTGCACATGTGGGGAAGCTTTATGAGCTTTGAGATCAGCTCTAGATGGTGGCCTGGTGCTCTCTTTTTCCCAACACCCATGGGATGCCTGGCTAGCAGGAAGTGGATGCAGCCCAAGGCAACACAGGGCAGAAGAGGAGAAGCAGGTCTCTCAGCAGGGCTGTGGGCAGAGCTGGCCATGACAGACCCTCAGGGATGGGCTAGCAGAGGGGCATGAAGTTCCTACAAAAGGTCAACTGCCGCATGCCTGAAAATTACTCAAGAGGGCTTATTAATTATTATCTTTATTATGGTAAGATGTTCTAGGATAGCCTGGTGTGAAATGAGCTCACTTGTTAAAAGTGACCTTAAAATGTGAAATGCAGAGCCTGGTTCTCATCTCTGCACCTTCTCCAATCAATAACATCAGGGAGACATGAGAGGCCGTCTCAGAATTGCGATGTGCAGCATCAGCATCAAAGAGGTGGAAATTAGTCTGAGGTTCACAAACATTTGGGACCTGGTTGTTAATCACCTTTGGCTTCATAAAATTATTCATTATACTTATTTAGATTATCTCCACTTGGTCCTTCCAGGAGTATGTAGTCCATAAAAGCAAAGGATGGAAATTTACCTAAAATGCTGCATAGAATCTAGAATTATGGCTGTTAATTTGAGTGGGGGAAAAAAAAAAAGAGATATTGCTCATCTCTATTAAAATATATGAAGAGAAAAATAAGTTTGTAGACTTGGGTTTCACTTTAAAGAACAACTTTTTGGGTGAAAATAGCTTTTGGATCAGCCAAGACTGATGTTTCATGGTCCTGCTGTGCCTGTACCACCAAGTCCTGAAGACTCATAGAGGTTTAACCCATGGCTGCAGCTCCTCAAGATGGGCAGCCTTGGCAGCAGCTTAGCGTGGCATGTTGGAGGTGTGTTCTGTGCAGGTCTTACTTCCTCATTAAAAATTTAGGTAGCTCTATTTTGCTCCATCTTAAAAAGATCAGTGACCCTGAGTTTTCTGGCAAATCTTCAGATGTGGTCTTCTGTGGGAAAAATTTTGGGTCCTTCTTGTATTCATTAAAAATAAAGGAGAATAAACTTATCACCGAGGACAGTGGCATTTGTCAGATCCATTTTGCAGGTTGCTTAGCTCAGCTGAATTACTGTCTGCCAAATGGGCAAACTTGAAAGATACTTTTTCCCCCATCTCCTTCAAAAATTCTCTGTCATTATACATGCTCAAAAATTGCAGGTAGAAAAAGATCCTCTTGGCTCTCCACTTTGACCCCTTTGCTTTACAGAATTCCTTATTATATTATTTCAACTGTTGCCTTTCCTAACATGGCCATACATAGCCAGAGCTTTTCATTCAGACAAATGGTGGCCTTTCTACACTGTTGCCTAATTATCCTTATTAACTTTTTCTTGAATTTAACTTTCCAGTTTTTGCTTTCACTTTTCTAACTTCCAGCAAAAGTTGTTCCTAAAACTATAGATGAAATACAGGAACTTCTGGCACAGAAATATAATAGCCAGAGGGAGGGGGGAATGCCTAGGGCAGCTTCTACCCTTGTTGGTTAAGCAGAACTTCCACTGACATCCTGAAACAGATGAGGTCCTGATAAAAACAGTCATGATTGACTGTTGTGCTATCTGGCTGCATTCTAGACTTTTAAATGAATTTGAAAGCAGCCAGGCATCTAATCTTTTTCAACGGAACAGCCAAGAGAGAAAAGAATTTTGATATGCAGTTTTGGGGCTAACAGTGTACAGTAAACAAAATCCTGATCAAGCATGGTGTAATACCCATGTTCTTGTAGGAAACATTTATATTACCTGTAGGACACATTCATATTACCCACTGTTGCCCACCTAAAAGCTTAATTAGTACTTTACATTCCTGTAGGAGGGCTGGAAGATGTGTGGGATGGACTGGCCTGTGGAAGGGTCCATTTCTGCCTGGTAGCAAAAGAAGGTATCCGGGACAACTAGGGTAGAAGTGGCACTTGTCTTTTCAGTGGTGAATCTGGGAGAAATGAATCCCAGCACTAATTTAATTTTTGGTAAGAAAAAGAAGCAAAGCTCAAGACTGTTTGCTTTTGATAGAAACATCCAGGTATTTGAGGTGCTCCTAAATCAGTGCTTGAGTTCAGTAACATTTTGTGGCAATCATGTTCAGGAGCTGACCATGTAGGTGAGGAATAGGAAATCCTGTTCCAGTTTGATCAAGTTCTTCTCCCACACCCACTTGGTGTCTTTGAGCTGTAAGATTGAATTTGGTGAACTCCACTGTGCTTCAGCTGCTCTACACCTGCCTTGCCCACCTCCCAGCTTGTTTCACTCCCTCTATACAAGGTACTGATTTTGTGGCACCATGTGCCAAGTGTCCTTTTCTTCATACTGAGTCAATGGGGGGGTAAGGATGCAAATAAATAGACAGATTCACACACTTCTTCCTTTATCCTCTGGAGGCCTAATCCAGAGGTGATTGATATCAGTGGAGAAGTTTGAAGTAACTACATCAGACCTTGATCCAAGACTGATTCTGCTGAAGAACAGGGGAGCAGTAAATTTGTGGGGGTACATATCTGTGACACCAAAAGAATAAGTCCTATTATTTGTCATCTTGGACTCCATGGACATGGTTTTTCTTCCAGCAAAATGTTAAATTCTCCAAGTAGGAAAAATCCTTCACTGTATCTTTGCATCTAAAAGCATTTGTTAAATGCTTCATTTTAAAACCAGAGAGAACTATTATTCTCTGACCTCGTAGGTAGATTAAAGTGTTATTATTGCTTGATCAAACAATGCACTTGAATGTTTGTTGGGAAAAAGGTTTTCCAAAATACAGAAAAGTGTCTTTTCATAACACAGTGTCAGACCTCTTGATGAATTACCGAATGTCACCCAACTGTGATTCGTCTTGCTCAAACCACAAATTGTGTTTGCATACATTGTGCAAGCTCAGTATTTCCCCATAATACAGGTGTGCAGAAAAGAAAAAATGAACCAAAATGAAACAAAACAAGCAAAGAAGAAACATTTGTACCGCCTATGAGGGCAATCAGGACCACAATTATCTAGTGCAATTCTATTCAGATCCTATAAATAAAAGGTACATTTGTTTTTGGAATAAAATGGTTTGTGTTTATGAAAACAAAACATACCCATGTATGTCTCAGAAGACTAAACAGACAGAGAGCAGAAAATGTACAGAATGGGGTGAAAGAGAGCACCCCTGTGCATGGCATCCTCTTCAGCAGATTCACTAAGGTTTCCTGGCCACTGCCAACCAGGCTCCAGCGGGATTTGCCTTCTTGACTGAGAGGTCTGAAAATTAGCAAAGGTTAATTGTACGTTGGAGCACCAACGGGTCTCAGTATGAAGAGAAGAAAAGCCCCTCCAGAGGCAGGTTCATGCATTCCAAGGTAGGAGTGTAAAAGAACTGACAGGATCAGTCACTATTACTACAAAAGTCTGTGATAGGGACAGGAGATGCTTCCCCACTTCAAAGCCAGTTGTTTGAGGCATCCCAACACCTTTAAGCCATATCCTTAGCCATGGGAAGCCTAAGAGCTCAAGTTAGATTTCAAAGGATTTTGTATATAAATAATAAGGAATTTGGAGCTAAAGCATGATTAAGAACCCTAGGTAGGGCTGCAATATGGCGATAACTTCAGACAGACTTTATTACCTTGCTAGCTGGATATCTCCTTGGTTCATTCCTGCAGCTTCTGCACTTGTATTTGCTGCAGATGATCTGCTTTGCTGTGCCTTTTATCAGGATGTGATCAGATATTTCTTTGAAACAACCTTTTTTATTTAGGCACCAAGAACACAGGAAGAATTTTCCTTAGCAAAATTTGAACCCTCTTTTTTCAGCCAGAATACTGCCCAAAGAGGTTGCCTGTCTTGTAGTCTTTGCCCCAGGCCATGCAGCAGTTTGCTCCACTTGCTGTTTCTAGACTCTAGCTTCTTAAAGAATTTCTTCTCATCTTTTTACCTCTGACTCACAGCCCCAGAGTAGGCCCTCAAATATTTGCATTAAAACCCCCCACACTATATGTCCTGATCTTCACATGAGCCCATAATCTTGGTCAGCTACTGTTGAGTAAAGGAGCACTTACTCAACACCTCCTCATGGAAAACTGCTGCTTTTCCCAGTGGTTTCTGTAAGGTTTTGGGGTTAGTCAGGCTCCCTAGAAATCACTCAAACTTTCTCATAACAGTAAAATACCAAATTCTTTTCTGAACCTTACAGACTTCTTAGTGTCAGCAATGTTTCAGCATTTGTAAGATTTATGTGTAACGAACCATGTTAGCATGTAATATTAATTTTGTGGCACTTCAACCTCTTCCATCAAACCCTTCCTTTGTTTGCCATGCTTACCTGTCCTGTGATGCTTAAACATAGGAAGAAATCTCCTTAGGTCAGGGACCTGTCAATCAGTTAATGTCTCTAAAGTGCAACACATTTTAACAGGTCTGTATTAATAATGAATCACATTTGCTTTCCAGATGTGCAAACACTGACTTGAGTTTTCCCTCCTATGTGTCAGAGGGGGTAGGGACTCACTATATCCAAAGGGCAAAAAGCCACTATTATGATGGCAATGCCAGCTGCTGTAGCCCAGCTGGGACAAGAAGGACAGGATCAACCTCCTGGCTATTAGTAGCAACTTTTTGTCATAGAAGTCCCTCCACAGCTTCAGGCAAACCAAGGCATTAAAATGGACACAGAGCCCAACATGTCCAGTTTTATTGTGGTGGTACTTAGATACTCAAGTTTTACTACATCAAAGGGAAGTCAGACAGTTATCAGCATGGATGTTTTTCCTGAGGTAAGACAACCCCTATTCCTTCCCCTTCCCTTGCAGAATTTAAAGAACTCAGGCAAGAGCTCACTTCAAAGACAGGCAGGTGAGGAAACAGAGGGAATATTGACTTTTAAAGTAGCTTCTTGCCTCTAAGGGATTAAGGGAACTGGGTAGGTAGATAGTCACCTTGTCTTCCTCACAATTTTCCTCTTCTCCTGAACACTGAGTATTTTTCTCCTCATTCCATCTCCTATCCCAACATAGAACCCATCAGTCTCCTCAGAGGATGGTCCCCTGACGTGGCAAACACAGGGGGAAGGAAGAAACCAAGTAAAATCAGCTCCACAGGCCTCTCTGCCAGATGGCTTGAGTCCCCCATGCCCTTCGTCTTTATCACCGTGACCCAGTGCACTCCCAGATCCAGTACAAGTCACGGATGGGTGGTCAAGACACAGTCAGACCAGGGCAGGGTCCCCAGGGAACAGGACTGAGAGGGTTCATCTTTCCACCACGATGGAAGAGAGTAAGGGATGCATAGCTCAATGTGGTTACTTCTGGGAAATGTACTCATCCCTTCTATGGCAGCAATAGTTTTCCATTGATATTGTTAAGAACCACAGCAGACTACTGCTCCGTTCATTGTGTTTGCTGGCATTTCCACTGGCATGTCCATTTCTGTTGCATCCTGAGACTACCCTGTCTATCCATGTTTAGGAGCCAGCCAGTGCCTGTCTTGCCAGTTACCCATTCTCTATAACACATTTTGATTTTATTTTAGCTCAAGTGATTTGTATTTCATGATAACCCCATTATGGTTTGCGTTTAGCAGCTATCTTCCCTTTGAGTCACATTTTGCTGCCTGCTATGGGTCAGTCTCCCAACATCCCAGAGTGCTGACTTGGGTAGCCCAGGTGGGTAACTCTTCCTGTGGGTGGACAAAATTTCCAAAAGAGATAAAGTAGGCAAGCACTTGCAATGAGTCCACTATGAGCTTTGGACATCCCACCTTTGAGTCTTATAATTCCTCCAGCCATCAGCTATCTTCAGAGGCTTGACATCCTGCCTCCTGCCAGCTGTCCTCCTGTTTCTCCCCATGCTACTGGCCATACAACATGGGAACTGCTGGAAGCAGCAATTTCAGGAAAATTGGAGAAGTCACTGTATGATTTTAGTCAGACATTAGATGCTGTCTGGTTGCAGCTCAGCAGACTATCACCTGCATTTCAGCAATGTCAGATCTCCTTCTGTATTGCCCACCATTGTGCTTAATTTCTACAGTGTGTACACGAGCACGCTGTGAGCAGGAGATAAACTCTTTGTCCACACATGTGTTTGCTATAGCTTTAGGACTCACCCCACTGTGTACTAACAAGAGATTTAAAAAATGACCATCAACTATAAAGATGTGAAAACTGCCATCTAATCCAGAAAGGAAGGTTTAAGCTCTCCCTGCTCTTTCAGCTCCTGAAACAGCATTAAAATTGACTGACCTTGCACTGTATGTGTGTTAGTTAACAAACAGAGGCTTTGATGGCCCAGGGAGGGAAGGGAGCTCTTGAGCATAGTTTCTCAGCCTGGAGATGGATTCCTGTCCTCACCTTCCAGAGGTACAAATCCACCACTGTTAGTAGCTGCATTCTCAGCTGATGGTAGCTGCTCTGACAAAACACTTTGGGTAATATTTTTCATATTATTTTCCTTCTCATACATCCCAAGACTGTATTTGCCTTTTCTTAATTATGGCTTTTCATTAACTACTCATCCTTATTTCTTCATGACTGATTACCCCAGGTTCTTTCCCTGCACTGCTCTTGTCCACTCATGTTTTGTATTTGCATCTGCAATTCTCTTAACTGTGCAGAGCCTATACTTGTCATATTTCATTCCTTCCTGACAGCCCCCCTAATTCATCCAGGTCATTGCAGTAGATCCTAGATTATTAAGTACTATCCCAGAGTGTTGAGTCATCACTGCACTTATTTTTCTTTTTATATTTTTCACTTAAATATCTTAAAAAACACCAGGACTCTGTGAAGCCCAGCCCTTGGACAGGGATGGGGCATGGGGAAGGCAGGGGCAGAAAGTGATTTTAAGAGATGAGAGATTCAATCAGACATTAAGGTTAGTGAAACCACTTTCACAGGGGTAGGATAGAGGCATATGACCAAGAGATACAGCAAGCTAAAATATGCAAAGGGGTGGGAAAGGGTGTTCATCAGCACTATTCTGACTCTTCCATAAAATTATATTTCATTGACTTGACAAGAGCAAAAATGCCAAAAAACTTCTGGTTGTGAAAGGTAGGTCTGGTCAGCCTTGGGGTTGCACAGTGCAAGCAGCTCCTGAACCAGAGTCAGGTGTGTGTCTTGGTGGTGTGATGGGCCCTGTCCCTCTGGGGAGAGGATGCAGCCGGGCTCACCCCACAGAATAAGTGGAGGGTGGGGCAAAGCAGTGCTCCTGTGGGAGAGGAGAGGCTGGGCCAGGCGTGGCAGTGGCAGCTCACAGTGAAACACTCTCAGCCTGCCTGATGCTCAGCCACAGCCCCCACTCTGGTTAGCCCTGCGACAGCCATTCCAAGCAGCTGTCGCTGCTGTGCTCTCCTTTGCTGAATATCCCTCTGGCTTTTTTGTGAAGCTGATCACTGACCACCCAAGACCTTCTGACTTTCTGCCCTTTGCTGTGAGCAGGTCTTTTACTGTGTAAAGCCCTTTCTTGTTGCATAATTTTTCTATAAGGTCATGCAAGAACAACCACAAGAGAGACCCAGGAAAACATGTTTTATGAATTTGAGGGAAGATATGGAGAAAATTACAGTCGGTTGGCACAGCTTAGGAAAGTGATTGGAGAAAAAAATAAAAGCCCTATGGTGCAAAAATATTAAGATAGACAAGAAGCAGAAAAGCATGAAGAGACATTACTGTACTCTGATAGCGTTCTGAGCACACACACACCCTTGCCCACTTTTTCAAGCTATCGGTTTTATTGTGCCCTCAGACCCTCCCATCCTTTTGGCATCAGCTGGGAACTGAATCTCTGCAAAAGAGCTGAGAACATTTCTTCAGCTGGAGCAGGTCTTCTTTGACCTGAGTATTCACACCAAACCCAACCAAAATCTCCCAACAGAACTCAAAGGTATAAAAGAGGTGTGAACAGGTCTCCTAGAGCCATCTGTCTCCACACTCCCAAAGCAAACAGCCTTATCTTCGAACAGGCAGTACTGTCCCCAGCAAACACATAGCTGTGTCTCGGCATGGGTACCTCAGTGGCTCCAAACTGCAGAGCAAATATCACCTCGTTTCTCCTGAGACCTATCTGCCTGGGACACTGCCTGGAGCAGGCACTTGCACCTTCTGTAGAGTACTAGTTGAGCCCCACACGATGTGGGCTGTCAGAGCTGCAAAGGCTCTTGAAGCCACCAGAAGGTACACGCAGAATAGTGAAAGTTGGTGTAGTGACTGCCCTGGAGTTGGCCATCTGCAGCTTCTGCTTAAGTGGACTAATCACTGCAGGGCCCTTCTAGGAAAGATCATGCTAATTACATATGTACAGTTCATGATGGGACTTGTGTCATAACAAAGGTTAGACTTTCGCTGGCGTGGTAGCTGTTTCCCATCTTTCCAGCTGTAAGTTGCTCCCTGTCTGTGCTGAAGGACAGGCTGGAGCAAGCCTGGAGCTTGCCTTACCTTGTCCCAGATTGCACAGAACTGGCATGTCAGAAGTGTTGAGGTTTCCTGTCGTCTGCTGCAGGGGTCACTTATCAGTAATGCACTGGAAATGGTGGTCTAAGTGCTGCCTCTGCTTGCATGGACTGCACTTTTGGAGATGGTGAGGAATTGTATGGAATAAGCAGCATGTCCTTTATACTGGGCAGGATAGTGAATGCCTGATGTGAATGGGACACACAGATCAGGGCTCCAAAAGGGAGCAGTTTGCTGTACACTGAATGTTTTTTGGCACTGGAGTGCACAACACTTTCTTGGGACCTTCCCAGCCATCTCAGGGCAGTGGTAGCTGAACTTACCTGACAGCTCCACTGAGTGTCCAAAAATCAGAGCCTCTTTCCTTTGTTGGTGCAGTGACAGTACGTAAAAGGTTGAGCCAGGTGGTGCTGTATGGCCTGGCACAAACACTGAGTCAGAGACATTTGTCACTTTGAGGAGCTGATGCAAGAGCCACCACATTGGTCATCACTTCATCACTGGGGCTGCCGTCTCTGCAGAGGAACCAGAGCCAAAACCCTGATTCATCTTCTGAGCTATACGTGAATGCTTGGCTTCAAATGTGCGCTTGATCTTGCACAAACCATCTGAGAGAAACTGGGCTGTGAAATTTTCCTTGTCCTTCACTTCACAAGAGGAAACATTCTGGTTAGTTATATGTAGGGTCTCCATGACTAGAAATAGACATGTTCTTTCCTGACTGAAGGAGAGAGGGAGATACAAGACAGACCTGTTTGCTGCCTAATAAACTTCATGTTCAACCTTTTCCTTTCACACTGATAAAGTAGCTGTACATGAATGCTCCTGCCTCTCTGTGAAGGATGTGATTATGTCCTTGTCTGTCTTACTAAATGTCTGACTTTCCTGTCTCTTGGAACATAGCAAGATACTCCTGTTTGCCATGGAGACCATCCCCTGTCTCATCTATCAAGATGAGCTCCTCCTGTGTGCAGCAGCAAGAAAACTTCCCTATCCCATGGAGTGCCTGGGAGTCCCTGGGGCCATCGCTCTCCTCTGCTCCTAGTCAGTTCTCAAGAGCAGCTCCTGGACAGTGTATAACATGGCATAGTCCACTCTTCTGGGATCACTGGCTGGCGCTGTGACTGTGGCACTGGGGTGCATTTGTGTCTCAACAGCGGTTTGTCTCATTCATGCACCTGATAGTGGAGCTGCACATAATGATTTAAGGTGCAGGGCTGACTTTCTTTGGCAAGTTCATGTCCTCACCCTATGCCTCAGTTTACCCTTCCATTACATGGGATGATCACACCTGCCTGCCTGCAGGCAGGCAAATGTTATCTTTTAGGCTTCAGACAAGAGATATTGTAAATGTCGGCACAAATAATTTATATATCACAAGTTGGAAATACAGTTTCAAGCGTTCTCACCAGGAAAAGTGGCATTTGGGGAGTTAGGAAGAGCTGGGCATCCCTGCCACATTGCTTCTTTTCCTTCCCATTGCAGTGATGCAACTGAGGGTAAAACTTGGCAAGGGGAATTTAACAGTGAATTAAAATGTAGGAGACAAGGGAAAGAGGCTGAGGTTGCAGCAGAGCTAATATGCCATACCCAGACCTACCCGGGCTGGTGGATAATGAGTTGTCAGGATTATATGTGGCAGCAGAATGGCTTGTTTTGAAGTGGAATTATTGAACTGATTATGGGCAAGTTCTTGTATCTACGTCCTGCAAATAAATAGTGCAAATAATGAGCAGCAAACAAGGCAAGACACACACCAAGCCAGGAGAACAAGGAGACAAAGTATTATCTGTCAGAGAGAGACACAAATTGAAAAAAGAGAGTCATTAAGAGAAGGAGATAAATCTGGGGAGGGGGAAGAGTGACAAGGAAGAGAGACAGTGTTGCTGTGAAATGGGAAGCACTCATTTTTTAGTGCTATGTATCCCCAACGAGCCTTATGAAGATACCTGGCTGCTTTGGTATATCTGAGACTGTATGTGTCATGCCATGATGCTGCTAGATGCACCTTTCCTGGTCTGTATGTGCTGCTGCAAGCCTGGTGCATCCTGGTGAGTGATGAACTACTTTCATCAGTTTGCACTAAATGTTGAGAATTAGTTGAGCTATAAGCCATATTTCATGTTAGGTTACAGGGGAAAACAGTAGGAGATAGGATTTATGCTCTCTGTATAAATGAACTTCATAAGCTTTTCTTCGCAAGGGAAAAAGAAATTGTGTCTGATAAAGTTCTGCACTAAAAAAAATAAAATTTAAAAAAAGAACATTTCTATAGTGGGGAAAAAAACAACTTTTGTTATCACTGGTGATTAATTGAATTGATGCATAATTGTTGTTCCAGAGCAGTGGAGATTAGAAACAGTGACAGACTATGCCCTAGTGGTCCCAATTCTGCTATTACCTGAAATTACAGTCCAAAGCAGACTGACTTGTGTGCCCCACAAATTCATAAAAATTCAAGAGCCACTCTCACCAGTCTACTTTTGATAAATTCTTCTTGATTCAGTAACCTTTCTTAATGAAACTTCTCTCTCTCTTCCTCTCTTTTCTTTTACCTTTTTTTTTTCCCACTTTGGTCCACACATTTATTATTATCCCTCCCACTCTCCTCCGTGGGAGTGCAGACTTCTGACTAAACATCCATGTTGTAATCTGTACAGGAATTTACTGATGGTGCATGACAGAAGGGACTTAAAGAAAATTATGCATTTCTCAGGTCTACCCTAGGGCACACAAATCAAACTCTCCCCTGAACACTATATAGTAAAACTGGAAGTAGCTACACTTTATATGGAAATTAGATGATCCTAGGATACAACATAACTAAACATATATCAAAACACAGTGACAATG
The DNA here is from genome assembly GCA_013400735.1 of Pomatostomus ruficeps. Taxonomy (NCBI): domain Eukaryota; kingdom Metazoa; phylum Chordata; class Aves; order Passeriformes; family Timaliidae; genus Pomatostomus; species Pomatostomus ruficeps. The sequence continues at coordinate 91,343 of VYZT01024169.1, read as the reverse complement.
AAGGTGGAAACTACTTTTTCTTTAGTGAGGATATAAACCTGTATTTTGTTTTATTTCTCCTAATATATGCCTTTTGCTCTGATGATGAGAAAAAATCCCACTAGGAATATGCATTCACTGGACAGGCTACAAAGCTTGCAGTTCTTTTTTCATTTTCATTTTGCCTTTAGGCCACTTTTATTTTTTACTGACTTAGGAAAGGTGTTTAGAATAGCTCACACAAGTACCTTGATCTCCTATGGACTGAATGAGAAAGGGAAGGGCCTAACTGGGGGGCAGGGAGTAATATCTCACAGCACTTTTAGGGCAAGGGACCATATCTAATTTTGCTTTCTTTTTCTCTAGGTTCTTGCTTATTTTATAACAAAAATGAAACATAAAGCATAGCGATGTGGTATTTTGTACATAAAGCCTGCTGGTTTTCCTCACATGAGCTCCTTCCTGGGGGATGAGCCATTAACAGCAGAGCCCCTCCAGCTGCCGCTGTTAATGGCTGTGCAAAAGCAGCTGCCACATGCAGGCTCATTGGAGCTGGGGCATAGATCGTACAACATCTGGGTGTGTGTCACTTCCCTCCAGGACTTCTGCACACCTTTCATATTCCATCTTTTTCATGAAATGGGGAGTGGGGCCTGGAGAGATCCATGTATGATTTGTGCACTGAAACAAGGCAAAGAGGGATGGAGAAAGTTCAATGCCAAAACCAAACAGAAAAGCAGAACAGATGAAAGGAAGATGGTGTTTATTCCACTAGTACTCCTGAATCAGCATTTGAAGAATTAACTTTCAGCATTCTTTTGTATTGTCATTTTATAGCATGAGAAATCAGTTCATTTTGAGGTAGCATAAGAAAAAAAGGAGATGACAAAGTTCAGCATCCCTTGGGGCTCTCAGTTTTGATGAGCTGATAGATTAACCCAAGTGCTTTCCCACTTCCATGGGTATCTGAGATCAGATTTAATCTTGCTGCACATCTCAACAGAGTGCAGTGTTACAAGTTATCTTATCCATGAAGGCAGCAAGACACCAAATTAGAAGCAGGAAAGGAGAAATAGCCAGAACAGAGAGCATGATAGCTGAGCAGATATGGGTTCAGGCTCCTTTTCTGTGATAGCCTTTCCATCTATAAATCTATTAGTTTCTTTATGACTCATTTAAATATTCATAAATTAAAAATGAAACTAGTTTGCTCTCTCACAGGTCCACTATGAAAGGTAAATGATACCAAATTTTGTAACCTACTCTAGTGCTGTGATACCAAAGTCTTTTTAAGTCTATTATTACTGAAAAGGAGGGATATTTTATAGAGAGTTTCCCTTTGTGTCAGAGGAGACTAGATGGTGATGTCAGACTTCCAAAGGCCAACAGGACACTGGAAAAAAACATTTATGCTTTCCTCCAAAATATGTAGAGGCCTTGAGAAGTGGAAATCCAATGAGGGCACAACTGGTACAAACAAATCACTGGGACATCACTATCTCTCTGCCTGCTACTTGCATATATCATGGAAATACATTTCAATGTGATACAGGTGAGAGCAGTGAGTGACTGCTTGCTCTGGAGCTGAAGGCAAGGGATTATCCCTCTTTACTCAGGAGACCATGTCGGTTACTGCATCCAGTCTTGAGCTCCTTGATCTGTAGGAAAGGCACTGGTAAATGGGAACAAATTCAGAGTGCCAGCAAAATAGTTAGGGGCACTTGCCCCATGAGGGCACCTTTTCAGCCTGGAGAAGAGGCAGCTTTGGGGGTGCTTAGGAGGCCATCAAGATGCATTCTGGGGTCCCTCCCCACCTGAATGACTCCACCACTCAAAATATCTCTGTCTTTGCTGACAGTAAAGAAGTATAGGCACAGCTATCTTCTTCAGAAAGGTATTTGCTTATGTTTAAAGAGATAGCATATGTAGATATAAAAACTGGAAAAGGCCCTGCCCCTACACTGTATCGTGTAAATATCTGAGGACATAGAATAAGACCTGTTCAGTGCCTGGGTTGTATTTCTCAGAGGATGATATCTTTGAATTTCTTTTACATAGCAGATGAGAAGATGTTTCCCCTTCAGTAGCCCACACATTTTTAACAGACATCACACGTGCCACTGAGAAATTTTCCTACTGTATTTTCAGTCTTTCCATTTTGAACAATACATAAACTGTCCTAGTGAAGAGAGAAAAATGGCTCAGAGTTAACAATGCCCCTGTTTACTGCAGTGCCTTAATACTGCTGGCATTAAAATGTTATCATTCACACAAGTAGTGATGTAAAGGAAGTTGAGGCAATAAAACAGAAATCAGAGATGGTGCTTCTGCTAATGAAAAGGAAAATAGAGGTACCACAGCAAGTCTCAGGCTGTCCCTCCCCATCTCCTGATCAGCTGTGTGCAGATGTATCTGCTGGGCTGAGGAAGAGGAATGGAGACAGAGAAACCTGTTCTTCTGCATGGGAAAGTGAAAGGGCAGTGCATGTATCCATCCTGGGGTGACCAGCCTGTACAAACCTGCTTGAGCTCAACTCTGGCAGCAATGCATGGCTTTCTGCAGTCTTCTACCTTCTCCTGCCAGCTTCCCTAACCCCACTAGGAGCATTAGCATTGTTATGGCACACAAAGATATGGTCCTAGTTTCTTTATGGGTCAAGCAGGAATGTTAATTCTAACTTTATGGCAACTCCTTTCCCACTTCACAGGCACCGTGCCCACAACTAACACTGGCTTTGAGTATGTCTCTTACTCTTTGGGGACTTCTCATGTATCCCGCTGCATACCTCTGTCTCACTAGTGCGACAGACAAAGAGGGGAGGATTCACCCATGAATCTCCAGGCAGAAGCACATAAAGGGCTGTTATTTATCACTTCTTTTCATGTGAAAGCGGCTGTGTGGCAGTGCAGACAAAATCCCAGCTCAGCACTTGAAGGATCACTGATGCTATCCTCCATCTCTATCAGCTGCAAACACTTCAGTGTCCTGCAGGATAAAACCATACAAGGGCTGTGCTCACAGTGTTCATTGTACAGACTAGACATAGCTAGGCAGTATATCAGCCTCACAGAAAATGGCCAGGACAGCAACTCCAAGATCAGCTACCTTGTTGGACAGCACCCTGGACATACAGCAGATGAAATTCAGTTGCTTCCCAAAAAGCAAAGCAGATGCCTTCACTATCATGACCCGTCACATGAAGAGTTATAAGCCATGGGCATGAGAAAGACTCAGCTCTCCTGCTTGGCCAACAAAATAAAATACTTGTTATTTTTTGGGAAAGTGAGAGTGTCATTCTGGGACAGTATAGCCATAATGGCTGCTTGGAGAAAGAGAGGTTGTCACACAACTTTCTCTGGTGGCACTGCAATGCCAGGAGGACTCTCTTCCCTTGAGCATGTATTTGAGGAGAGGAATGGGCTGCTTAGAGTGAGTGATGCTTGCCAGCTGAATCATAGCTATTGGTACAGAGAAGGTTGATGGGAGGGCAGAGGGAGGCAAGCTCACCAGGAAACATGACCAGTTTTCTTTGGAAAGGAGTCCTTTGCTATAGGAGGGGAAATTATAGCAAGAGCAATGAGTAGAATAAAATCCTGGATGAACTGCAACTGGAATGTGGCATCCATCTGAATTAGAAATGGGAAAATGAATCAGGCAAAGAGCAGAGCAGTAGAGAATAAAGTTTAGAGAAGATGTGAGGGTTTGCTTAAGGTAAGCAAAGAAAGATGAAGGAGGTATAAAGGGGAATGGAGAATTTGGCTGGCAGCTGGGAGGCAATCAGAAAGCCTGTAGTGGGTCTGGGAGGGGAAATAGAGTTAAGAAAAAGACTAAAATAGAGGACAGGTAGAAACAGAAATGAAGATGTTGCTGTACCAAGTTTGCACAGGCTCTTGTGGTGATGGTTACCAGAGTGCCTATGTGCTGTGCTCAATAACTCCTCCAGGCTGGGAGCACAGCACAGATGCCAACGTTGTCCCTGCACAGCTCTGCAGGAATTACAGACTGTGCAGCATATCTTCCTGGCCTCAGATTTGCACCTCCCCAGTAACTCCTGCTTACATATTGGCAGCCATGTGCTGTGGAGCCCAGGAGTCACTACCTGAAAGGCAATTATTTACTTAGTGTTCATAAATTACTATCAAGCTCCTGGAGTCATCTGGCTCTTTAGTCTTTGGTGAGATGATGTCTCTNCCCCCCCCCCCCCCCCCCACCAAGTGCACATGAGATAGTGTGGAGCTGTTGATGTGTTTAGTACAAGTTTATCTTGAAGACATCTGCTTATGCCAAGGGAATAGTATGAACTCCCAGTGACCTGTAGAGCCTGCATTCCTAATTAGCTGAGAAATATTCCATAATCAGGGTACTGTCATTTCAATGGAGTCTAAATATAGAAAAGTTGTATTTTTATCTGGGGTCACAAATAATCACTTCTGACTATATAGTTTCATTCTGACCTAGAGTTAACCAGGTGCAAAACTGGTAAGCAGCAGGACAAGATTACACTGTCTCACGGAGTACACCTACCCCGAGGGCTTGCCTTATGTTTTTCAGTCACATTTTTTTCTCCTAACCTCTAACAAACATGTACAAACCCTTCAAGCATGACTGAGTAAGTGCTTTGAAACAATGCTGGCTTTTACGGCTGCTTAGCTGCAGGCCATCAGCCCCAAGAAGGTGCAACAAGCACAAAAAGCTGAGAATGTGCCCTCCATCACACTCACACCACCCGCAGCACCTGCCAGCCCTTCTTGTCACTCACCCTTCTTTTGCCTCCTGCCCACCTGTGTGTTGGGTTTTTCTGGTTATTTTATTTTATTTGTCCCTTGCCTACCTCCCTTTTTTTATTCTCAAAAGCAGCATTCAGCTTCTGGAACCACCCAGCCTCCTTCATCCACTGCACTGCTTCACCACAGAAAGGAGGCAGAAACTGATTTCTCCAAGGGCCTTCTACCACGTGGACCCTCTCCACCACAGCAAGAGTTTGGGCAGGAGTAACCCTGGCACAGGGAACCATTTCCAGGTTGCTCCAAACTACTGACTGTGGTGGAAGCATTTCAGTTTGGAGTTTGGCAATGTTGATTGCAGCTTCCCAGAGGAAGAGCTTGGCTATCCTTGGTTTAAATATGCTATGAGTGTCTTCTGTGGTGCAAACATAGGCACAAATGTACTCAGAGGGTTGGGGGAAAGCCAAAGATGATATACCACAATATGCCAATGGGATATACCATAACTGCAGGGATAGCATGTGTACGAGAAAAACAAACCAATGGCCACAGACAGTAACAGAGCTGCTCACAAAGACCGCAGGCTGATCTGAAGGTGCTAATACCATGCCTTATCTTTCCATCTCTCCCAGCCTTCTCTCTGACTGGGCAATCTGTCACTACATCTCTACCCTGGAGGACATCAAAAACTGTAAATCTCTGTACCTATGCCTTGTTCCTTCCTCCAACTGAGTTGTTTCAGGCAAAAATGTAGGCTAGAACATTTCTTATACGGCTAAGCGTAAGTTTGTGTCTGGGGTAAGACACTCCACTCTGATTTTATGCATTTGCTAGAGGGTTTCTCCCTGCTTTCAGAACATCTGTTTCACACCAGAGACTGAGAATTGGATTAAGTTTGTGTGATGGATCTGTATGGCTTCTCTACAAAGCAAGCACATAAACCTGAAAGCAGGGCATCTATGTGTGGTTGTAGGAATGGGCTCCTAGACTGGAAAGCAGTGGCACAAAAGCCACCAAGAAAAGTTCACCCAATACAAGAATAGTTCCCAGGAAGCCATGTGTTGTTGCTGTGGAAATGATAATTACAGTTCAGTTAACAATTGAAGATCAGTGTTTTCTTTTTGCCAGCAGTCAGGCTTCCTGATGTTACCTGCAGGAATTCTGCTGTGGATTAATAAATAGGGTGACATGATTTCAGACAGATAGGTCTCTGCCCATCCTCCTCCTCTAAGCTACATGCAGTCCAAACTCTGTGAAATCCTCCTGGAAGCCCTTGAGAAATGTTCTTGCTTACTTCAAAAAACCAAAACAAACAAAACAAAAAAAACCTCTATTCTGAAAAAAAAAAAAAAGAAAAAAAAAAAAAAAAAAAAAAAAAAAAAAAAAAAAAAAAAAAGAAGCGTCGTTTGGTGAAATAAGTTACATTGTAAAAAATCTCATTGGCAACCTCTGGGAAATTCACAATGACTGTTCCTTTGTCCAGTGTCTATGTCTCTTGGGCATGTTCTCTTACAGAGTGCATATGTTTGTGGGTGCTCACTGTTATCTTTGTTGTTTTGTTTACACAGGGAAATGGTGTCAATATTCCATTTTTTGAGTTGTCTAGAGGACAGTGAAACTGTGATGGGTGACTTAGTTCTTTCAGCAGTAGCATTCAAACAGTGATTATTTGAGCTGAATAATTCAGAAAGTTTTCAGATAATCTTTGCTTAGGTCCTGATCTTCCCAGGACAATGCTCATACTTCATTTTTTGCTTGCACAGTCACACTGAATTAAATGGGAGCATGATAGCACATTTAAAGCTATGCCTATCATAAATCACCTTTCCACATCAGGGCCCCAATCACTCTGTGTTAATAGATATTTGGTGGGGAGAGGAAGAGTAAATAAGTTTGCTTTGGCCCTATTTAAATTCCTTTTGTTTTCAGTGATAGTTTGGAAAATAGACCTTCAGTAACAAAATAACAATGATTAAAAAAGGCAAGAGGAAACTGTTTTTAAAGCCACATATGGAAGTTCTACTGAAAACCCAGTTGTATGCTTGCATAAACAAGGATTCAGCCGAGGTATCTGCACAGTGTTCCTGTCAGGAGACAGCAGTGATGCATATGATTTATCAGAGCACCAGCAACTACATGCCATGCATATTTGCTCTCAGTCCACAGTGTTAAAGATTAGAAAAGGTATCAGTTGAATTCATTTGAATAGCAAATAGACTGGGGAATCACAATCTGTTCTCAGATATTCAGTGGATGAAAAAAGTAATTTATTGAATATATTAGTCTCTCAATTCAAGCAATTATTGGAGCAGAGTTAGAGATCTTAAGACAATAATTTCAGGTTCTATATATAATTTCTACAAGCAACTGATAAGTGATGTTAGCGCATGTACTTCCTGGCTTCTGGCTCAGTCACAAATAGTTCGTAACAAATCCTCCCCACTCCCTGTTTAGAGGCTGGCTGACAGTGCCCTCAGCTAAGCATTGGTGTAACGATTCCTAAGATCAAAGCATGGGTTAGCTACATTATTCTTGTGGAATTAGATTTTTGAACCCTGTAACTCACAAATTACAGTTACGAAACTTAGTCACCTACAATGCTTGCAAATGAATTTCAACAACCAGTTGAACAGTTGAGCCAATCCATATTAGTACACAGGGAAAGGAATCTTGGACATTTGCATTTTGCATAAAAGTATGACTGAAAGGACTTCAACAACAACTGGTAGAAAAAAAACACTTTGGGGAGAGGAAAGACACTGGAGTTGTCAGCATCTGCTATTTCCAGGACCAGTGTTCAATTTTTGCATAATTTGGTCAGAAATTAAAGCAGGTTTTCCAACCCTCTTATCAGAGAGCTTTTCTCCCAAGTGTCCATCCCCTTGGCAGCCCCTGCAGGGAAACACCAAGCTCCCAGTCATTCTTCCCTTAGAAGCCATTTCATCAACTCAAGTCAGAAGCAGCTGAATGCCTACAGAAGAATCTGGAAAACCAGCCTTACATGTGGAAATTAGAGGAGAGAACACCAAAGAGATGGCGGATTGCCATTTTGTACTCACCCAATTAATATGCTCCTTCCTCCATTTGCTCTCTTGGTCTTTCCAGTCTCCATAATGCCTGGTGAACAGATCAAGGGGTGGAGCTGAACTGGTGTCTGTCACCTTATAACATCTCTCCTATAAACACATAGTACTAGCATAGGCAGAAGGCACTGTCGTGCTGATCATCATCCTCTGAGTCAGCCATTTGCAACCACCTTCTCCAGGCTGTCATCTTGCCACTACAAATTCAAAATCTGAGTCAGAACCCAATTTAAACTGCTATAATTAACAGTCCCAATTTAACCAAACCTAGCAGTTTGTCATGTTGCATTCTCTGCATACATCTGAGCATCTTGCATTTGGGCTACTTTGTTCTCTGCTCATCCCCTTCTGCTGCCCAGCAGCTCAGGTCTGAAGAGCATCAGTGGGTTTAGGCTCCCATCAGGGTAGAGTCCAACAGCAGCCAAACTACAAAATTCAGCCAGGCTGGATTCGTTTACTTGTTAAAAAGCAAAGTACCAAATGTGATGGAATGTGTGCTGCTGTGTTCTGATCTATAAATACTGATGAGTCAAAAGGGGGTGAAGTTCTGCAAGTGATTTGACAGTGAAAAAGAGTTATTGTATAATGGAGTGGCCCGCTGCAATGAGACAGCTCTGGGGCAGAGAGCCCAGGCTTGTGAGGAAAAAAGCCTGGGTGCTGCTTAAGGGAAAGATGGGTGGAAGCATCTTGCTTGCTGGTGAGCCCCAGGAGACTTGGACCAGCCAAGTTTCCTTTGTGGAAGATAATTGTTTATCAAAACAAGCTAAAAATGAGCACTATTTCCCTTATTGTTTCTATATGCTCATGTTACAAACAAATGTTTCACTCTGGAGAGGGCCTCTGCTCACTCTGGACAGTTTGAAGTGTCCCTGCCTTCACTTTAAGGGAATTCCCTGCATTTATTTTTAGGGAATTGCAAATAGGTGACTTACAGATTAACTCATGTTTTTGCAGCCACAGGTGATGCCAAAACTGTGGGTGGAAACATATTTCTGAAAAACATGTCTTTTTAAGGTTTAGGGAAGATTTTTTCCTCCACTTTCTCTCCATGGCTTTCTTTCCTTTCTCTCATCATCCAGTTTGAATGACTTATTTGGTCTCTGTGTTTCGGTGTTGTTTATTTTTGCAGTGCTGTCTTGAGGCCACTGCTAAGAGGTTCTGGCTCTTGACCCAAGTGCAGCTGGAGAACCATCCACTGCTCATATGTGTTTACAACCTACATTGACGTGAATGGACTAACAGAGCTAATTCATACATAATTCATGCAGCAGATCAGCAGGCAAGCTGCAAAAAACCCCATATCTCCAAATCTGATTTAAGTAACCTATGCCCTAAACTGCACTCACTCTGCTGTCTCAACACTCTGCTGTGATCCCTGTCCATCCTGTGGCTTCCTATGGATGCCCAGTGTGCATCACTCTGCAAACACATCCAGTTGAACCCATTTCAATGGATTATATTTTATCATACTTATACATTGAGAAACCCACGAATCTCATGCTGGCTGTGTCAAACACTTGTATTTAGGTGCCAATCAATGTGTGGTCTTCTCATGATGTTCTTATCTTTATTTTAGCATCAGTTTCTACAGTGATATACTTATCACTGTATAAATGATCATTATATGTCTTGAGGGAAAAAGAAGAATATATTTTTGACAGTACTTTTTACATGTCTATAACTGTACATTTCCATACTGCCTCAGGAAAGTATACAGTGCTCTTCCAATCAAACTGTTGTTCTTCACTAGCTATTATTGGATGTATGCATACACATAATAGACATATAATATTATAGGTCTGCACATGTGCTTGCATCTGCAGAAAAAATCCCATAGAGTTCTCATTTATACTCAGAGTGACCAAACTGAGAACTAAAAAAACCCTTGCTTCATCCTACATCTTTTTACTTCCGTGAATTGTTTTTTATTGATGTTGCAAGTCTTAATTTTAAATTCAGTTTCATTGAAAAAAGTAGCTGATCTTTTGCCTGTTATTATACAAAATATATTTCTATCAAGTGGAAGGAAATATAATTTGTAAAATGAACAATTACATAATGATTACAGTGGAGAAATATATTCTCTCATATAATTTGTTAAATGGAGGCATTTAATATGAAATAGTAGATTTCCAAATTTATACAAATAACACCAGATGGTGAGCAGCTAGTTTTAATTAAATTAGGTTTGATAATTATAGCTGTTTAATTTTTAGGTTTGACTCAGATTAGAAAGAATGTATTATTTCCCTGCAAATTTATTTTTAGTTTTCTTCCAAGGTTATGGATATTGCATTATTCACCATGGCCTGGAGCAGCAGAGAGCTGTGGTCAACTTTCTGGCAGCTGATTTTGGCCTGCCTTGGTTCTGTTTTAGCAATCCAGAGGATGTGGCGTGCTGAGACCCCCCCGCCGGGAGTCAGAGGGAGTTTTGACAGTGGATGCAGGAGGGAGTTTCTGCACCAGAATATGTTTTCACAGGTCAGCCTATTGACTCCAGCCCTTCATTTCAGCTGCTTTTGAGCAAAGGAAGAAGCCCGTCAAGAACGATGCCTTTGCGGTTGCCACGTGCATTTCTGTGCCGTGACTGCAGTGATCCATTTGCAGACATACACTCCTGCACTTCCTGCAGTTTGTGTCCTGCAACATTCCCTCTGGGAGGAGCCTGCGAGGACTACAGCCTGTCCAACCACACATAGCAGTAAAGTGATGAGCCCTGGCACTGGCACCCTGCTCTGACACAACCCTTCCCATCACTGCTGCTTTCCAGAGGTTCCTCTGCTCTGGTCCCAGCCCTGAGCTTACCAGGTCCCAGCGAATCCTCTGAGGCATGGAAATATGCTTAAAGCTACAAATGTGTCCAAGCCCTTTTTAGAATGTGGACAGAGTCCAAAGCCTATCTTGCAGGACCAGCTCCCTGCTAATCAATGCTCACAATCCCACAGGAAACACCTCCTGCCTTTGAATCAAGCCAAGTATCATCAGGATCCATATAAAGGAGTCCATTCCATTTACAGGTCTGGCAGTTGCAGCTACAAGCCCAAATGAATGCTTTCATCAACTTTGCAGGTCACAGCTGCAAAAAGGGTGTTGACTGCAGTGATGTCTGTGAACACTCAGCTTCTCCCCAGCAGCAGGATGCCGCAGGCTGGAAGATCCATTCAAGAACAACTGTGGGGCATTTGCTCAGTGAATGGTCTGATGCTCAGGGGAAGAAGGATGCTTTCAGTGTGACTGATTTCATGGCACACTTCTCATTTGCTTGAGCTGTTAATCCATCTCCTGGAGTCTGTACACCATAAAAAAGAGGTGGGTGGGAAACAAAGAGGTTTGAGTCATTGTATCATCACAGTTCAAAGGCACTCGCAATATGGTAATTGTAATTGAATACTATAATTGTAATTGAACATATAATTTAGAACTTACATGTTGCAGTTAAAATACCTGTTCAGGATCTGCCTAAAACTCCTGGAAACCTTCAAATGCTTGTGACTTCCAGCACGGAAGTCACATATTAGACTGGAAGAAGTCAGCCCAAGGGCTTACTCTCCTTTTCAGATGACATTAAGAAACTTAAAAGTTGCCTTACATCTTCCCCCCCCCCCCCCCCTTCAGCTTTCTTAGAGCTGGCACTAGGACTGGCACACAGGCAAGGTGGTGCTGTCCTGCCTCCTCTCTCTAAAGTCCTTTCTCTTTTATCTCAGTTTTGTCTCAGCAGGGTTCTTCTTCCATTATCTGCCTAGTGCAAATCCTGTCTCCTGCTCTGCTTTCTCTTTTTGTGTGTGCTGAAAGGCAGCCTCCCTGAATTTGGATGATATTGATTATGTAAATCAGCACTTCTCCTCTAGATTGCTTTTTCTTTGTGAACTGGGAGCATAATTTGCAGTCTTCTACCTGATAATTGTGAGGATAATTTGAGCTGTCTCTTTGTGGAGTCATCAGTGACTGTTTTCATTTCCATATGTGAGCAGTGCTCTTCTATTTTTAATTTTTTTCCTAATCCTGCCTCCTTCTGAACTACTGGATTGATTCTGCTGTTCATAACAGCATCACCTGAAGTCTATTTTGGAATTTCTGCTGCCAGCAAGATTGAAATTTATCTACAATGTGGCAGGTTTTTCAACATTTCCAGAAAAGACATAATCCCATAACTATCAGCCTGACAATAAAGTTGTCTATCTGTAATGGAAAATTGAGGACTCATGGTCATGTTTTTCACTGCAAAAATGCTTCAAAATGAAGTAAAACAATACCATTTTGTTGTGAATAGCACATATCTTTCATCAACTTGAAATACCAACTATAGATTTGAAAATTAAAACAATGAGAGGTTCATGACACATCGTTCTTTTATTCAGCATCAAACACAACCCACTTACAAAGGGCCATGTAGCACATTTCACAGCAAATGAGATTTAAGCAATCTATTCACATGGTTTCTAAAGGATAGAAGGAAAAATATAATAGCCTTTTACTGGCAGTTGTCTCAGAAAAGGAGACCATTGCTTTATTATACCAATTTAAAAAAAGCATTGCAAGCCACTTCTTCCTCCCTTGTTCACATGATATTGGTATTGGCTAAGCACTGAAAATACACTGAAGGTTTTATCAGATACAAGTAAAGAGGAACTCTGAGCTGAGGCAGAGACCCAAAGGCAGCTCCCGTTGGTGTCAGCAGTCATCTGGAGTTGGCTCCCAGAGCATCCAAAGGCTGCACAGAGCACAGAGGCAGGACATCTTTACAGAGCCTTGGGTAGGACTAATGATAACTGACCATGGCTCCCTCTTCATCTTCCAATTTCCTATCAGATGTTTCAAGCCTGACCTCATGGAAAATCCATGAAGGATATGGCTGTGATTGGACTAGTTTCTTTGGAACTGAGTTTCACTAGGAATTGCACCATTTAAAAAAAGGGGAGAAAAATCTCTTAAGCTGCAGGAAAAGCTATAAAAACTCTCTCAAATTTCTCCACAAGAAAAAAAATTCTCAGGAGTTTTATTTTTATAAACTAACCATATCCCCTTCTATTTTAGTTAATAAAATAGTATCAATACTACATTAACTTCTTTACATGAAAAGTAGTTTGAAGGAAGTATGTTCTATTCAAAATATGTCCAAAAAAGGGTTACATCTGACCCAATCAATATGCTTTTTAAAATTTCTGTCTGCAAGAGAAATATCACAGTAATTAGTACATTTTCATGAAATAGTTCCCTTTGGACAAACTGGCATTTTCTAACAGGAAAATATTCTGTTACAAAATTTCAGATCGATTCTACTGTTAACAGACTGCTCAGTTGCACCTGCAAATAAAGTCACACATCTGGGCTCTGTTGAAATTAGTCATGATTCTGTCAGAGGCTTCAAAGAGTCTGGAATAACAAATGTGGAGGTATGTGTGTATGAATATATGTCTCTGTATCATTTATGTGTATCATCTATCTTTTACATATCTATACCTAGATAATTATAGATCTTGCTACATACACACCAGGAAAATGACTGGTCTAACAGATGGGAGTCCTGCAGGAAACCCTAAGAAGAGCCAGTGTTGCAGGAGAAGAGAGGCAAAGGCATATGTTTTGTTGTAGCTTGAATTACCAGAGAGCTAATCCCCAGGAAGGGGGTATATTTGACCTTCTGCAGCATGGGGAAAGTTAACCTTTAATATTTCCCAATCAACACATTCCAGGGAAAATTTTCTGTTTCATTGCAGTATTAAAAAGCCATCAAGATATCTGCATTTTTAGCAAGATGTAGAATCTAGAGGATTGGATTTTTTCAGCACCAGTCATGCAATTTGTCAACACTGTACTAGCTGAACAATCAGTCAAATGAGACTCTCTCTTAATTCTTGAAATGTGGCCAGTTTCCCAAATTTAAACAAAGTGGCCGAAGATGTTTATTTTCATTCTTGGTTAGCTGGTAAATGGTTTGAATGTGATATTAAGCATCATTAGCAACTGTTGAAAGGTGAAATGATTGAAATGAATAAGAAATGCTACATTTCAGAATGTATGGGACTGTATTGCTTCCATGAGAACTCCGTGATAGATTTAGGGTGTGGAGAGTCAATCCTTTATCATCATGCCTGCGTGCTTCTTAAATATTCTGACGTCAAACTGGACACTAAAGTATAATGCTGGAATATACCATACAAGTAATAATTTAGTGGTAGAGACTTGTATCCTCATAGGAAAAATTTCAGAAGTAGGTGAAATTGTTTGAATGGTAGGACTGGGGGAAAAAGGCTGTGAATGGCCCTTAAGAACACATTTTCAATGCATGCACAATAGCACTAAAATTTGCAGATATAAACACAATAGGCTAAAAAATAGGCTAACAAATTTTCAACTCATGCACAATAGTACTAAAAAATACAGATTTAAATACAGTAGGCTAAAAATACAGATACATCCTCTCTGTTAGCAGTGCATAAATACACGTCTCTGTGTGTGAGTGCAGGTCTGGGCACATATGAATGGAGACATGAAGCAAGGGCATCTCTTTTTCTTTGGCATCTGCCGCAATGCGCTGGTGGGGGCACTGGGCGTCCGCTCGTGGCTCCAGGGGCTGCTGGGCTGCTCCAGGTGTGGGAGGGCTGGCGAAGTTCCTGCAAGGTTTCACCCAACCCACTGATGTTCCAGGCGCGCCGACGAAGGAGAGACAAGCGGAGGGGCTTTCCCAGATGGTTTATTCGACACCGGCGTTGTGCTGGGGAAGCCCTGGCACAGCGTGTTACAGTTACATAAATATTGACTCGAGGGCGCGGGGGGAGGGTACAACATCCAATAGGGGAGCACTGCAGGGTTTGAATTTGGTGGGCTTTGTATAGCATTATGCAATACAGAGCCCTCCAGGAGAGGGAAAACCGATACCGAGGGGAGGGGGAGGGGAGGTAGCAGAGCCTGGCTATGAGATAAACCAAAACTGGCCAGAGCACACCGCAACAGGCATCTACACAGAAATATCCTTCCCCACTAGTTCTGCTTTTGTAAAGTCAGTAATTTTCTTTGTCTTCAGCCCAGTACAAAAATCCTCTGAGATTCATTGTCTGTTGTGACCTTAATTTTGTTAGTCATGTCTAGATACTGCAGCAGTCTTTGGGTTAAAGTATGATATACCACACACATCCAGGGAATGGAAGCTTTAACTTAAAATATTCCTGCTTTTGTGTATTTACGTCAGAGCTCCAGCATAGCTCTTTCAGTGGGGAAAGAGGGAGATTACAGGCTCATTAGCTGGCCAGTACTTTCAGTACTTCAAAAAATACGGGTTTCTCAGGATAGTAGGTTCTTTATATGCTGAGTATGTCTATCTGTCAGCCTTCACTCTAAGGAATGTACACATGCATGTGTAAATGAGTATGTGCATGAATGTGCACAAATATATATGTGAATATTTGTAATTATACATTATGATAATTAGAGTAACTGTACACAAAGCTGAAACAATGTTTTGTTCTGGTTGCCACATTCTGCAGTTTCATACTTGAAGCCCTTAGATTTACTTCATCAACATATCAGAAAGAATTGGCAAATGAGGCTTCACAATGTTGGGCTAATTACAAAAGCAGAATGAGAAAGGTTAAAAAATGTTAATGTGCATCATTAGGGCAGCACAACCTATTGAGCATCCACTGATGAGAATTTATTGTGGGAGTTCAGACAGGCACATACCATGAGTGTAAGAGGAATTAAAGTGTACGAGAGTGCTCTTTTGTATCCAGTACTCCTGATAATGTTCTCATGTGCTCACCGTAATAACTCTGCATTTGATTTTAATTGTTTAGCTGCCTGGACTGTGATCTCTTTCTGTCAAGCACTTAGATTTGGTTTGCAGTCTGTGGATGTTTGCCATACTTCTCTCATCCCCAAGACCATGCTCTGGGATAACAGGCATACAGTAGGGTCTCTGTTTGACCTGTACTGGGAGACAAAAGAGCAAACCTTGCTAATGCACCCGCGCTTCCTCTGCCTGGCTAAGGGAATGAACGTGGTGTTTTTGTTATAAGAGACTTTGCTGCTTGCCTCAGAGATGGCAGTGAAGTAGCCTGAGGGATATGCTTGTGTGTTGTGCTAACAACATATGTTAGATCTATGCCAACATCCTCCTCACTCGCTCTCCCAGGTGCCTTAACTACAGCTGAGATCCAGAGGCTGGTGGTACCTGCCCCAAGGGGAGAAGAGGTAAATGCTGGAGATATCTTTCAGGAACAGAGAACATGAGCTATGTGTCATGCATTTGTTTGGTTTCAGAGCTAGCGGTAAATCCAGACCCTTGGTAGGACCTAATTACCTCCCATCTGAACACTAACTCACAAGCTAAATGCTGTCAAGGCGAGATGGGGACTCATTTCCAAGAACACAGGCACAAACACATTTTTATTGGCCATAGAAAATGGTAGTGTGTGTGCCAATATAGCATGGATGTCTGACTCAGAACATAAAGTGCAGGTGCCAGCAGCAAGAAGATGCTGCTAAGAAATAGCAGCTCTGTGGGACTGCAAAGTATCAGCTGTTTGGGGAGACCAGAACTGGGAAAAAGAGACACTGATTGAAAACACATATTTTTTTGCCATCTCTCCAGGTCCCCTTGAGCTCTTCACCCTGCATCCGGAGCACAGAACTGTGGCAGTGGGAGTGATGGGGTTGCCCCCTTCTGAGATGGATCCAAAAACTCTGACCTCCTCTTCCTCAGGGAAACTTGCAACTACAGAGACTCTTCATCCACATGGGAGAAGAGTGAGAGGGCAGTGTTAGATAAATGCAGAAATTCCTCTTCTCTTCACAGGATGTTCCTGGCAATGGATAAGACCTCGTGGCTTGGCTTGCCCTCATCCCTGGAGTCTGCTTTAGGAGGTAATCTTCGGAGAAAAGAAAATCAACAGCATTACTATATTTTGTACAGTGCCTTGCACAGTGTATCCCTGATGTGACTGGGCTTTTGGGCACATCAAACCTACAGGTAATAACTACAAACAGGGACTGTCTCTGAGGATAGGAGTGGGAAAGAAAATTGTCTTTGGATAAAAATAGTTCCTTTTGATAGTGTATTTTCTGCTGGCTCTTTACCTTCAGGCAATGTATGACAACTTGAGGAGCAGGGGTTTTTATCCCCTAGGCAATGTTTTATTGCTCTCTATCTTACAGTCAGTCAATATTTGTAATTATCTGTCCACCCCACAGGTAACTGCAGGACTTTTTGGGAAAAAAAAAAGCATGAAAATGGCAACACAATTTCTGACATGATTTGGAGGAAAAATAACAAAAAGTAGGCTGGTGGGCTTAAATCTCCTGCACAGATCTCAAAGACTTTCTTGTTTTATACAAGTCCTTTGTGCCTTATTGTTATGCTTACTACGCAAAACCTATGTAGGTGCAATGTATGTCTTTTGGTGTGTATGCACTCACATATGACCACATTTGCTTATTTGCATATGTGTATGAATACGTGCAGCACATGTGGGTGGTGAGAAGCTAAAGGAACATTTGCAAGGTTGACAAGACCAAAATTTGATCTTCCTTCAACCTTCTGGGTTTTTCTAAGCACCTGCTAGGGCAGAAGGAGAAAGAATCCCCTTTTGGGCTGAAAGATGCAGAGAGACTGAGGCTGCAGGAAGATAAAAACCCCAGCTCAACAGCCTGGTGCTGAAGAGTTAACTCAGCAGACTGGGTTTTCTGTTAACACAGTTATGCTGCTGACAAGCATCAGCAGTATGGTCATTGTCTCCTACCTGGCACCCGGCATGAGCCAGCAGAAACTTGCCTGGAGATGAGTGTCTTGAACCCTGTACACAGCATCCTGACGACCTGCATCCCTTGCCAGCTATCAGTGACAGAGCTGACATGCAGAGGCAAGAGAGGGCACAGCTGGCATGCAAAACTCTGCCATCAGCACGCCCGCATCTGCTGAATCTGTTGTGAGCAGTTCACCCAGCTGGGATTTTAATATGGCTGCATCCCTCCTTTTGGAAAGTGGTATTTTTCCCCCTTGATAATAGAGATGTGAAAAAAAGAACAAACACCAAATTAAATGTTTTTAGGGTAGCACATGCATGTGAAATTTTGGGCCTGTTGACCTTGGCAGGGTCCCCATAAAAAATTAGTACAAAATTAGTGGCATTTGTTGTTCTGAAAGCCCATCAGCCACGAAGGCAAAGGCAGGCCGAGGGAGAAGTAGCCTGCTGATACAGGGGCCCATCACAGAGATCCTGCCTGTGATCCTGCTGTGCTCCACAGGTCTGAGTGCAGGATGCTTGGTGGGCAGTAGTGAAGTGCAGGGGCGGATGTGTGGCACAGTCATTCCTACGCTTCACAGTTCCTCAATTGCAGCTGCCATCAGTGGGCATTTATAGCACCAGGCGACCCACACCCAAACCTGCAAAGTGCTGCAAGAGCGAGCAGGTGCTGACAGCTCTTGTCACCTCCCGGGAACTGCTCAGACCCACACAGGACTGGCCACACACACACCACTCACACATGGCACCTTGCCTGTCAGCTCCTGACACCGGCTGCACTCTGACTGATTTTTTTATTTCATGGATGGACAGACAGCTCTCAGCTTGATGCAGCAGATTCCTTTTCTTTCTTACATGGCCTTTGTATTTTAGTGAAATGCCTTAAATAGCATTTCTGTAATCATGCTTTTCTGCTGACCCATATTCTTAACACAGGTTAAAATCCTTTTGGCAGCTGCTCCAGGTTCAGCTTATTAAATCCTTCCTGGGTAGCTGGGGAAGCAGAATTAGTTATCCAGGAGGAGAACCAGGTGTTAGGAGTAGGGGTGGCAAGTGTAAGGGACAGCCTCCTTCCTGGCAGTGCTGGAGCTGAGTCCATGTACGGTTTCTCTTCTGCTGATGCTTGCAAGCCAGAGCCTTGCACTGGCAGGAACCTGGGTGCTGATTTAAAGGTTGTGTACTCTGTCAGAGATAGGCAAAGACTTAGGCCTGGTGATGATTTATGAATTCTAATGCTGGATTTTGAGGTGCTTGGCTCTTGGGCTCTAGTCCAGAGCCAGAGACAAGGTGCTGAGTTCTCTGCAACTCTGAATAAAATCCATTTGGGGTACTCCCTTCTTCCTGCCTCCTCCCTTGCACAGTATCCTCATGACAAGTGGTTGGAATGCTGGAGATCCCAAGCAAAAATACCTCCTCTCTGAATCACCACTCTTTCCTCTTAAAACTGGTCACTCTTTAAAACCAGATAAGAAATTTATTAAATTTTACTTTCTCATAGCATGAGGATGTGGATGTCAATCCTTGCTGCAAGAGGCTCTTTTTAAGGCAAGATTCAAGAGCAAGGTAATCCCCGGGAAGGTGGAAAAATTTAATTTCTGCAGGCGGGAGAGGAAACTGAGCCTAGATTTGCCACAGCTAGAGTGAATGTCTTCACCACATTGCCAGCATAATATGACCCTGTTATCTTTCTCCCTACTTTGTGCTAAGAACCACCTGGAAAATACATAGTTTGTGGATGTCACTGGGTTTAAGCACCTGATACAGGCTGAGGAGTTGTTAAACTGCGGTAAGGTACTCAGGTTACTTAAAGATCCTAGAGAATATAAGTGTAAGAAATGTAGCTAAAGATTAGAGGCATCCACAGGCTCTTACTCCTGTGCTGGGTTACCAGAATTTGGCCACGTCCTTTTCCAGACTTGAACCTTTCCCTATTCATAGCACAGTAATAAGGTTCCACTACCAATCAGTTTTAGTAAGTCTCATGAAGTTGCTGAATTAAACTTTGGCCCTAAAGCCATTACGGTATAATGAATGCTTAAGTTGTAAACTGGTAGTCCCAGAGTGTATGGTCCTTCAAGAGCAAAATATTTTCTTTCCAGTCTGATAATTCATCTGGAAGTGTATAAATCTAGAAGGCAATTACATATTTCTCCAAACAAGAGATGGGGAAGGGGTATATTTTTTGGTTCTCCAACTAAAAAAAGATGCTAAATTACAGATCTCAGAAAGAACTTAAGCAGCACTGTAGTTGCAAATATGACAAAGAAGACACAATAACAATGAGCAGACCAGAACGGATCCATTAGCAGCATGAATCTGTTACAATTCCTTAAATATTTCTAAAAGAACTGAGAGCAGAAGAAGACCAATAGATACCAAAATCCTGTGGAATCACTTAGCTGAGCTGGCCGGCTGCTCTGTAGTTCCCAAATCCATCTTTTCATAAACTGGGAAGGAAATAATAGAGCACTGAAAACACTTTTTTTTAAACGACCATGATCTGATGTAGAAGAGATAAAATATGATCATTCATCCCTCAGTTTAAGGAAACCAGAAAAAGTCTACTCTGGTTTAACTCTGCTGAAGAGATACTGCATAGGGATAGATTTT
Organism: Pomatostomus ruficeps; assembly: GCA_013400735.1. NCBI lineage: Eukaryota > Metazoa > Chordata > Aves > Passeriformes > Timaliidae > Pomatostomus > Pomatostomus ruficeps. The sequence goes on along the minus strand of VYZT01024169.1, from coordinate 71,207 downwards.
AATTTTTAATGAGACATTGGACCAGACAATTAATCTCTATCTTTAATGATTAAGATGTGGATAATATTGCCTGTAAGTCATCGGTGTTGGATGAAAGTTACTATGGCAGCAACAGGTAATGGTGTACTTCTTCCTGGTCAATTGCTTACAGAAAAATGCTTTGCTGACTTGCAATAGCACAAATAGAACTCGCAAAAATCAAAGTTCTGCTGATCTTTGGGAGTCCCAGCACTTCAGATTTTGGAAGAGAAAATAATAATAAAAAAACAAAGACAATAACACTTTGGTTTTTGGAAAGAGATAAAGGTTCATTAAACACTGTGTGGGAAAGAGATTAAGTCCTTGTTGGGAAGCCAGAACTGCAGCAGAACATTGATAATTCCCTTCCCTTCCCTTCCCTTCCCTTCCCTTCCCTTCCCTTCCCCTTCTTTTCTGTCTACACATTCATTTCCAATCCAAACAAATCTTCCCCTTCTCATATATTTTTCTCTCAGGAGTTACTAAACATTGTGAGATTTTGAGGGAAGGTGTCTGCTCTGCTCCCGCCCTTCCCCACTATTCATACAGAGCTGCTACAGGGCTTCAGAAGCCCCTTGCCCTCCTCTTGGAGCAGTCCCTTAGTTCAGGCGCTGCAGAGACCATCAGAAGGTGCTTGTGCCAAGCACTAAAGACCTCTGCTGATATCTCTGGGCAGAGTCTGGAGGAGATGCCATATTGCCCCCCAGGAGTGCTAAAATAGTGCAAGGACCTTAACACTCTCCAGAACAGCCAAGGACACAGAGGGCACCAGTGCAATCCGTAACCATATTGGTCCCTTCCGTCCCACTCCACTCCTCGCCTCCCACACACACCCTGCTGTGATTTGTGCTCATGCAAAGGGACGTTACACTCAGACACTCTTTTAATACCTGAATCCCTGAGCTGGACATACAGACGTGCCTGTCGTTTCCTAAGCTCTGCCATGGATGGTTATAATTGTCACTAATTAGCATCTGCCAAGAAGCTCCCCGAGACAGGGGCACCAACAGACTTCTGCCAAGGCTTATGTTTTGCACCAAATATCTCAAGGGAGCATCTCAGCTACGTAAAACCCCAATATCTTGAATTTCTCAAAGAAGCCTCCAACACACTGACACCGAGGAGCAGTTATGTGCCCCAGCTAGCCAAACACATGTTTGTAACTAAACATAACAAAAAGTAACTACAAGAGTGAATAATGTATCACATACCATCCATTTAACATAAGGACTCGCAGATTCTATGTAATGACCAATAGTCTGTGTATTGCTGGGATCTCATGTAGCTTGAGGAGTAGGTTATATATTCATGTAGTGTGATGTGGCAGTCCCTCAGCTTATCTGTCCCCACAAAAACACAGGAACTGCTGCAGCCCTGCCGTGATGCTGCTGGGTGTGAGGCTGGTCAGAAATGGAAAGTGAAATAAACAACCAGTTCTAGATCTTTGTGCATCGAGTCCCTGCGCCCATTCTAGAAACAGAAGTGCTACACTGCAGCTCCACAGCCTGCTTAAACAAAAACTAACATAGTTTATACCTCCTCTGGTGAAACAGGCCTAGGGCACTGGCACAAGGAGTTTCATGTTTTTCTTGGCATTGTCAGCCAGCTAGTGGGAGCCCTGAAAAGTTTTTGATGTGGATTGAACAGTGCTCTTCCAGACAGTGGCCAGGGTCAGGGATGGCCACAGGTCAGACTGCTCTCATGGCTGGGCACTGTGAGGGGAAAGAATTTCATTACTCTGATTTATGCACCTGGCATTCCACATACGTGGGACCAAACTGTGGGAGCATCAGCTCAGCTCAGACCTGCAGCTCCTCCATCCCTGCCCGTGCTTGCCTCCTGAGCAAGGTCAGGCTGCTCCACCAGCACAATGGAGGGCGCTGCCTCACCTTGCTAACATCCCAGCGGCCAAACAAGTATCCGGGAACTAGGCATTTCTGGGCTCAAGCACACAGAGCACCAAACAGCTGAATCTGGCCGAGACCCAGGCCTGCAGCCCAGAAAAGGTGCAGGGAAGCAGGGGCAGTGAGCAGCAGGGTCTTCAGCAGCTGTTTCTCTACAAGGGGGAGTGTTTCTCTGTGGGTTGGTCGTGCTGAGGACAAGACACACACCTCTGTGTCATGCATGGGCAGCGTGACAGCTGTGACAGCTGTGACCCAACCGTCCAGCTCTCCCGTGGCGAGCAGCCCTGCCTCCTACTCCTGGGATTCAGGACTAGGAAAGCCAAGGCCTGATGCCTCAGCACTAGGACAGGTGGGCTTTCCGACAGATACAGAGTTGGCTGTTACAAATGGTAACCTCAAATATCCATTCTGTGGGGAATTCCAACATTTTCTGTTCATTGTTAGCATAAATGGCCCCGAGGTTTAAAGTTCCCATACTGCAATGTCTGTGAGGAAATATAATTGCCATCAGCTGAAAGGTTTTGCCTCCATTTTGATTTGGAGAGCTTTTTAAATTTTGTAATTTAATTTTTATATATGAATACAGCATAATAATTATTTTAATTATAAACAATATCAGATATGGTAATGCAATAATTCATTAGTATTCTAATTGTTAAGTGTTACTGTAACTGATATTTGCATTGGTAATTGGTATTTTAATTGGTAATTGGTGTTCCAAATGGCCATTGGGGTAATTCTTACTAGTGACTGGTAATTACAATGGAAATTTTTAATTGGTATTCTAATTGGTTTGGTAATTCATATTTGATTTTTCATTGGTAACAGAGTAAAGTGGTCATTTGTAATAGATAATTGTTTTGGTAATTGATTTAGCAATTGACATTGTAGATAGTACAAAAGAAGTGATCAAAACACACTAATTTATTAATAATGTAAAATATGTAATATTTTGAAATTAAAGCTAGTTTATAAAACTGGCAATCAAATAATTTCAAACCAAAAATCTCTTACTAAAATATTTAGATTTTAGAAAAATGCCTGATTTTAAGAACTTATTTTTAATAATGGAAATTTATGAACATCAACAAGGGTCTTTCAATGTTTCAATTTCAGCAAATAGTTATTTTCCATTAAATAAACATTCTTCTGGAGAAATTTTGATTGGTTTACCGCCACCTTTCTGTGTCATCAAGCCCCAACCCTGCCACAGAGCTGGTGTGTCACCTGCCTCCTGCCCCTGTGGGATAACATGGCATGGTGAAGCATCTCTGCAGGTACAGGAACAGTTTTGTAACCCCCTTGTGCATCACTCACAATCTGATGGTATCAACACAGCAGTCTCTGAAGAAAGTTCCAGGTGCTGCTGAACAAAGGGTGAGTTTACATGGGTGAGGGGCCTCCTCTCCTCTCCTCTCCTCTCCTCTCCCTCTCCTTTGTTTGACACTCTGCAATAAAGGAAATAGTCCAAGCTACTGGGTGGGAAATCATGTGACTTTAAAAAAAGAAGACTTTGGAGTGCTGCTATGCTAATGTCATTCATACAAAGACAGCAACAGTGAGATCTAAAGGGAAGAGTAACTAAAATTGCTCACTACAGCCTTTGATGCAAAAAAATACTTGGTTGCTTATATAATGGATGGTACAAATTTTCACAGAGAAATATCCAGACCTGCCAGCACTATTTCTGTCCTATTATGGCCTTTGGAAAACTATTGATTTTCTTTCAGATGCTTCAAGTTGAGCATCCAGTGCATCCAACATTCTTCCTCTCCAAAATGCTTTCCCCAAAGATGTTTGAATATCTGGCTCATTAGACTGTGTGCTTCCATGATCAGCATAGAAATCCAAGATAGAAAATACCCTTTTGGTCATCCAACCAGCCCTCAGCACTGTGGAATTGTTCCCTCTCCCTCTATACACTTTTGACTCTTTTATTCAGCCCAGTTATAAATGATTCAGATAATGATTTCCCCTGGAAAACTGCTCACCACCAGCGACCACCACTATTATGAACTGGGACTGGGATTACATCCAGTTACAAGGAGGAAGATTTCAATGTGATATGCACAAAAGGAAAACAGAGGAAGCAGCCAAAGAAAAGCTATGAATTTATTACAAAGAGCCTGTGTTTTGAAGTAAAAAACCCCAACCAAACAACAAAAACCAACAAAAACACTTAAAAAGAGAGTATAGTTTTTGAGACTGCATCTATTTCAGACAATTAGAAGTTAATCTGGACCATTAACTACAAACCAGAAACTCCTTAGAGTTGGGTGAGTTTTTTCCACTACCCAAAGGTCCTTCAGAGGTTAGCAGGAGTTTTGGTAAGAGTTCAGTTGTTAAAACTGGCATTTTGAGGGTATGAGCTTCAAACTATAAAAATTCTGCCTGTAGTTTAACCTACCTGGATTCCAAGAAAAGTTTACTTCTGTCTCCTTCACTTCAAATAATAATAAAGATGGGGAATTATTTTTAAAAGGCTCCTTACAAACTGGAATATGACAGTGCATTTCTGACATAATTGTTGAGACCACCTTTATCCTTCTTAAATTATTTTCAAGCTCTATGAGGGGTTCAGCAAAACAATTCAAAATGCCTTTGTCCACTGACCAGTTTTCAAGGCTGATTTGTAAATCCTTATGCAACATTCATGGATTTTATAGTGTGCAATTACATTTTTCAAATGCTTCTCCTTTCTCATATTCTTTTCCTAAGTCTTTTAATTTAGCCAATCAAAACCCATTTATTTCTGATTTGAAAATTAGTTAATGCAAATAAGGCCTGACTGATGTTGCAAGTCATTTGCAAACACCCTTATAGCCTGCAGTCCCTCCTCTTGCCCCTCTGAAAATTCTGAAATTTATGCATGTCTCTGTGTGACTGATTGTATGTTGGCTATATACTTTGAGATACATCAAGAAAACATGATATTTTGCTGTTGGTCAGTATGTGTGCCACATGTTAATTATTATTCACATGTAAGAGTTTTGGCTGTCTACAATGGAGCTCACAGAAGAGACTCCTTCAAAATCAATGATGAAGATACCTGAGGTTCTTCCCATGCATCAAAATCACTTGTTGGGATCAAAAATATGAAGTAGCCCCGCTATGCATCACTGTGCCTAATAAAGTCCATGTGCACTATTCTGGTTCCATGCTTTACTAATGTACTGTGTTGCTTTTGGATCCAATACAAAAATTAGTATGGGCAAATCAAATTACACTCCTTTGCAGGAGTAGGCTTGTCCTTCATTCAGCTACAGCCAGTGTGGGAGGATTTGCTCCCTTATTTCTGCCACAAAACAAACAAACAAACAAACAAAAAAAAACAACCAACAAAAAAAACCAACATGAGGACCATAAGTCTTATTAAAAACCCCAGCATTAAAGAACTACATTTCTATCTTTCCCCAACTTCCCAACTTTCATGTTCTGAACTAACCTCTGCCCCAGCATCACCAAATGCTCATCTTCTTTTTGCATATACTTTTGAAGTTATTTTAAGCTTGAAGTTAATCTTAAAGCTGGTGTCCCTCAGCTGCCTCCTGCCAGGGACACCTTCCATGCTAGTAGCAGTGCTGGTCAATCATTGTCAATGTTACTAATTTGGTACTTTTGTTTGTTTGTTTGTTTGTTTGTTTGTTTGTTTTTCTTCCATCTCCTCAAGAGAAACTGCAGGAAAAATACAGGACATTTTGGGTCAAATCCTGTCTTACATGTTTGATAGTTTCACCACCAGATAAAAACTCATAAGGTTATCTCCTGCAAAGTGCGGCAATATCATGATGCTGGAGAATGCTCAACATGCAACACTGGCCTGAGGACCACCACCCTTCCTCAGCATGAGGATATCACACAGGTTTAAGCACATTAGCTCAGGTACTGGAAGTTGATTTATTGCAGAGGCACAGAGCTCTACATGTACTAATCCAAGTTGCTTCTCCGCTAACAGCTGTGTCCTTGCAGTAATTGCTATGACTTCTATCTGTTGTTTTCTGGAGTCTCACTACAATTTTGGTGTGTACACGCAGGTGTTTGGTGCTAGCCATAGGTGTCTAAGCCCCAAGGCAACACAGCAGAGAGGTAGTCAGTGCAGTCAGTGGAATTTACAAAATATTTCAATTAGTTCCAACTTACAAACCTGTTCACAGGCTCCTATGGGAGGCCAGACAACCCACACACAGCACCTATAAGTACTCAGTTGCATTTAGGTCCCTTAATGGCCACCACTTTCAGTGTGTGATTCTGAAGATTATGAAGAACACCACAGGTATGAGCAAGTTTGCTGCTGGGATGAGCCTAAGGGATAGGTGTAGGCTTCAGCCTGTACTGAGGAACCAGACCAATCATTTACTGTTCTGGTGCACAGCAGTGTCTCAGTACACACAAAAAAGCGTGTCTTCCCCCTTCCTTCCCTCTCAGCCCCCAAGATCCTTACCAGCCTCACCTCAGCAAATGCTCACATAGTTTCAGGCTGTACTACAGAAGTAAATTACTTTCCTATTTCTGCTCTTGAAGTGTTGTGTCCCTACCCCCATCTCTCAATATCTAAATCTCCCCTTCCTTCCTGATGAGGTAAGGAAAGTTTTGCTTCACGCCTTTCACGTGTAACGGCCTGGCCCCTAAATAGAAGAGATGACAGGCAAATGAGGGTACAACATCCACTAGCAAGTGGGTAGGGGTGTAAAAAAACAATGATGCAGCACCTCCAGTTAGACTTGTCTTTGCCAGTGAGGCTCAGGGAGGGGGATCAGTTATTAGTGGCTTGTTTTCCTTCTTGCCTTTCTTTGGTGCAAGCTGTCGGGTGGTGAGGCAGCTGGTGTGCTATGACAGCTGCTTGCCACGCTGTTCACAATTGCCCCATTGATACCTTGAACTGCCTCTGGCTGTTTGTTGTATCCACCTGTTGCCTTTGGTCTGAGCTCCTAAACCCTGTATTACAAGGGCTGTTGCTTTCCAGGGTGCTGTCTCCAATGCTGCCATGGGCCCCTGTGTGCTATCACAAGGTGAGCAAAACCTTTTTTTTATTTTTGGCCTTGTGGCTCATTACTAATGTACTATTTCAGCATCTCTCCCTGCACTATTGTCAATGGAAAGAAAAAAAAGTAAGGAGAAAAACTAAATTTATGATGGGTTTGTGAGTACTTTTTTTTTAAGTTCCAGTGCCCATATATTCCCAATATAGGGCTCTGCAACATTTGCAATCTTCAGATCTGAAGAGACTTTCATCTGCTTCTGAACACTGCCAACTCAATGGATAGATTGATTACACTTGGGACAGGCAATCACACTACAAAATGTTGGGTTTCATAAAAGTAAGACTTCTCTTTTTTCCTCCCACTTCAGCCAAATTTTCCAAAGCATATTATCCAAGATTATGCAATAAAAGCAGTAACTGTTTACTTCAAGAGACGTTGCTCCTGTGGTCATTCTGCATTCCAGTCTCCGGTTTATCAGAGAGGGAAATGTCAAAAGGAGGGCTTTTTTATACAATATGAGGCTTCACAGTGACTTTACACACAGTTAAGTAAAACAATGAGAAAACCAATATTCAGAAAATACTGAAGACTCAACAGAAAAGCTCTAGTTTGTCTCAGACAGCAAAACTCTGAACCTTTCCGTGGAAGGTTTCCCCTTGCCAGCATGCATGTGTTTATCAAAATATCATGTTCCTGGAGAATTTGACCTTGACTGTGGCTCTTCCTGGGGAACAAAGGCCTACAGAAAAGAAATTCAAAGTAGTAAGTAATACAGAAGCACAGAAACTCCAGATAGGAATGGATCTCTGAAGGTCATCTGGTTCAGTCTTCATTCAAAGCAGATGTTACAGAAGGCAGCTCTGGGCTTTCCCTGGGCAACTTTGGAGTATCTACATGCTCTCTGCAAAGCCTGTTTCAGAGCTTCACCACCTTCACTGTGGGGGAAAAAAAAAAAAAAGATCCTAGTATTTCATGTGAATTTCCCTTGCTCCAACTTTGCCTTTTTTAACCATTTGTTTAAAAAGACTGATAAATCTTTATATCATCTCTTGTGAAGCAGAGAAGAATTACCCACCCACTAGATTGAATAACCTGGCAAAATTTTAGGCTGATTTCCCAAGAAAAAGAGGTTCACAAGATCACATATTCAATGTCTTTATGTCTGTCTGTTCCCCACTGATACTTTCTGAACCTTATAGTTTGTTTCAAGCAAGTATGATGGAGTACAGCAATCTCCCATAGATTTCTACAAGTTCAATGAAAACCATTTTGAGGGCAGATGAGAGAGACCATTGTCAGTACCCTCGTTGACAAAAAGCTGCAATTTGAACTCAATTGTTATTAGATACCTGAGGATCCACATGGCACAAAGGCATTCGGAATGTCAGTGCTAAAAGAAAAGATGTGATCAGACAGCTAGCATTGTATTAGTCATCAGAGAATCCAAGCACAGGCTACAGATCCATAGGGAACTAGGCTTCATTAATTCTGCTACTCGTGAAATGCCTTGGGTTTTTTACCTTTACTCTTACGCCTCAACTAAGTGGTCATAAATTCCTACAAGCAAGAAAAGCTCCTTCATATAATCTCCCTTTATATATCATCCTTCTCTTACATGAGGAAAAGAATGGCTAAGAATAGCTGGTCAGATGATTTACTATTAGAATCTTCTGTGGGTATATGAGATTTCTGGATGTCACTCAGCTGCCCTTAACAATAGCAAGGACACAATTGTTTCCATAGTAATACCCATTCCAAAGGGGTGAAGGTGTGTGTGTTGGGGGGGACCGTACAAAGCAAACACAAGGCACAGTTACACAGACTTGCATGTAGGACAAAAATCAGGCACAACAGAATTTGATTCTGCAATCCCTGCTATAGAAATTCCTTTTTTTAAGGTCATCCGGTTACACTGAAATCAGCAGAAAACTGACTTAACAGGCATGCAGGCAAAACTCTTTCACAGTTTAGACAATGTGAATAGGTGAGAAAGCTTTATGTCTTTTGTCACACTCCAGTCATGAATAACTTAACCACATATATACCACTGCTAAGGAGAGAAGACACCCCTAGTTTGTGGTGACAGAGTAGTACACCTTGCCATACCATTTCATTTTTACTGAGTGCAATAGCTAAGTGTGGTCCCGCAGGACAGTGTCCTAATTAACCTAATGGGCTAAAATAGATGGTCTCTCCGTGTTGCTCTAAAAGAGAGTTAACCAACAAACAATTTCCTGACAAACAAGCTAAACATGTCTTACACCTTTTCATCTAAAAATACCATCTGAACAGAGAAAATCTGCTGCTGCTGCATCTGTCAGGGCTTTTCTGTCGCATTCTAGTATTCTTGGTCACCCTAAAGGAAACAAACATTGCAGAAACAAAGGAAAGCCAACTCTGAAGTAAACAAAGCACTTCTGACTCTTTTGTTTATGGTTTAATAGAAAATGCTCTTCACATGGTCTCCCAGCTGCAGAAGGAGAAGCACCCAAGAAGGTTTTAATAAAAATAGCTTTTATAAATGGCTGAGGGAAGGGGAGAACTTGAAGAATTTATCCATTATTCCATTTATCCAAGATGGCTCCTGGTGCTGGTGCTAAAAGCTCTGCTATTGACTGAGTCAATATTACTCTTTGAGCTGGAGCCAATAAAGACCAGCAGAAGAAAAGATCAGGCCTCAGAAACAGGAACAGGGAACTGGATCATAGAAAATAAAATAGTTTAGTTCATATCTTAGTCCTTAAATGACACTGTTGTTTTCTAACATTTTGCAATATGAACTGGGAATCCAAATATTCAGTAGTTATGAAAAAACCACATTTCATTTCAAAATTTCTTCCCCAGGTTGGAATTCAGAAGTCAGCTTTCCCTAGCCAAGAACAGAGGATACTTCCAAGACAGGGCTCTCCTAGGGACACATCATGCTGTCGGTGATCCTTGTGATAAAACATATTTTTTGTTCCTTAATTTTTAAGTGTTTTCTTCATAATGTGAAGGTATAGAATGGTTTGGATTGAAAGGGACCTTCTAGTTCCAATGCCCCCACCACAGACAGGGACACATCCCACTAGACCAGGTTGTTTAAAGCCCCATTCAGCCTGATCTTGGAACACTTCCAGGGGCGAGGATCATCCACGGCTTCTTTAGGCAACCTGTTCCAGTGACTCACCGCCCTCACAATGAAGAATTTCTTCCTAAAATTTATTGTAAACCTGCCCTCTTTCAGTTTAAAACCACTGTTGGATCATCTTTGTTCCAGGTAACCATGTGCCGCTTTAGCTATCCTGGCACCTGAAGCACACTGGTGCAAAGAGGCGGACATTAAGAGGCAGGCAATATCCCTATTTTTTTACTTTGATGTATTACTTCTTCAGCAATCACCTTGTAAGCACAATCAAAAACATGTGCCTTAAAAAGCAGCCACAGCAGCAGAGAATCATTACACGGCATAGAAGCCCATTCCAGGATGGAAAATGAACCTGTCTTACACACACGTTAGATTTCTGAGATGGCTACAGGGACACAGCCTGCAGCAGGAACATTACTCAAATCCCCCTTCTCAACCTCAAAATGATGTGAGAAAATCTAACACTTCTCAACAGGGCTGCAAGATGGGTGGTGCCAAGACACAATTACTGAATGGTTTCCTTGGAAGAAACCCTGTCCCACCAGCTATTTGTCCCATTTTATTCCTTGAGTTGATCCCGCAAGGTGAGCTGCACGGATTGATCCCAGGCTGATCTGTGTTCAGAATCTCACTGCCATTGATGTGAATTTATTTTCCAGTGGATCCAGGGACACTGTAGGGCTGTGAATGGTTAATGGTGTTCAGTCCCCCCTTGTCCTAGTAGAGAGAGACAATGTTGAATGGGCTTGAGCTTTGTGATTTGGGTTTTGTTGTTTAAACAAACAGTTGTAAAGCACACACACACGCCCCTCCTGCTTTACAGAGCTCAAAGTGCTGGTGACCTCTGACACAGGGGCCACAAGATTTCAGGTGAACACTGTGATCAAGGTGTTTTATTAGTAAAAACAAGCAAGCAACTATACATTTTATGCTGAATACTATGAGACACTACAACAAATTTGTGGGGCAGGAAGGGATAGGATTAGCAATCTTTGACCATATGAACAAATGTAGCCACAATAATTGTAATGTTTGTGGAAAAGGCATAGAAAAGCTGGCAGAGGCAGAAGAAATAGCCAGACTATCTCCTGAGGACCAGACTATGACACAGCCTGAGGACTGACACTGAAAGAAGAAAGAGAAGTTTATATTTCTATTTTGGAGTGACTGAATGTTTCTCCTGAAACACAGGGGTAAGTGAGTTCTCCAGACTCACTATGCTTCCCTGTGCAGGACAAACTGATGGGAAGACCCAGCCGAGGGAGGGGAACTCTTAAGCTGCACCTGTGCATTGGGCAGAGTGTGTTACAACAGGGAAGAGCTCTGCCACAATCCTCTGCAACCTGTGGGGAAGGGTGAGGAAGTAGGTGATGAGTGCATTTTATCCTAGCTGAGGTTTATAGTCATTACAATAGCAACCGAGCTCCCTCCCTCACCCTCCAATAATGGCCTCATTTTATTAAGTGCCGTGTAAACATATACACAGAAAAAGTGTCTCCTCTGCACAGCTACATCTCGAACAAACCTGAGCTAGAAAATGTGCAGTTCTCATCCAAACTCATAATTGTTTCTCATTGCTGAAACTGAACATCTATGTCATACAGGCTGATATATACTGTCCCTATTTAAAAAATGACATAATGGGTTGTTTTCATATCTAGCAGGAACAAGGAAAATGTGAACAAAAGTCAAGAGAGAAAACAAATCTGTATATTTCCATGAAAGAACCAATCTATTTTAGAGTCATCTTAGGCTGTGTTTTTAGTTGGGTTTTGTTTGTTTATTTGTTGGTTTCTTTTGCCAGACTGACAAATTATATTGATTTGCATTGCACAGAATTTGCAGATACAACCCTATGTCTATTTCTATTAAACACAGCATTCAGAGCACCCAACATCACTTGGAGACTTTCCTGACTTTGATGCCCATACGCTAGCAAAGGTAGAGCATCAGGAAAAAGCTTTGTCATCTTGTTTTTCTCAATTCCTTCCCTTCCCCACACAGTTTTGTTTATTTATTTGTTTCAAGAACACACTTTTTTTTATACTTTGCTATGCATATTTATAATGAAAAGATTATTTGTGTCCTCATTACTGGTCTATTGCTCAATGATGAAAAAACATTAACAAAGGAAAATGATTTTCAGTCACCTCATAACATTCTATGCAGGTGAACTAGAACTGTAAAGAATATGATTTAATGGAAGAAGGTGAGAAGATTTAAAAAAACACTAATAAGGGTGTTTCTCTGCATTGAAAGACCACTTAGGAGCACAGCAGTGATTTCCTTTGTGTTAGAAAAATACAATGCAAAGGTTCAAAAGTGGCATCCTCAAGGTCAAAGAAGCCCATCCTCTCTAATACAGTATACTCACTCTCCTTTTTCCACCTCTATCAGCATTTTGTAATATTCAGATAGTGGAGAGAAAATAAACTCATGTGTCTCAGCCAGCTTTTAGTTCTGAAGGAACATGCCAAAATGCCACAGAAGGTGCTTGAAGCTCTAAGTACCATTAGTGGAGCAGCTCATGAACAGTTACCTAGAGCAGGTACTGATTCAAACTCTGCAGCCACTGATTCAAACTCTGCAGAGAAAGAGATTCCAAAATCATGATCTTTAAAATGCTCATGAGATTTCTGCCATTTGCTTTGGAGACCTGCAATGAAGAGCGAGTCAATACCAAGCCACACCAAGCAGGGCACGTGATGCCGAATGGTTCAAAGTACAGAACAAATCAGAGTGGCTGGAGCCAAAAGGTGCTGCTCCAAATGGGAGCACCTTGTCTGGGCTTCACACTCTGCACAGCAGCTTCTGTCCAGCGTGCCGGAGCTGAGACTTGAACATCACAAAGAGATAAAAAGGAAGGAGGAGGGGTCAGTGGACTACAGCCCAAAGGAACACTTCTAAGGCTCCTTCCCCAGGCATCAGCAAATGTGTGACAGGCAACAGATGTCAGATCAGCAATTCCCCACCTCTGAATCTGGGGAAGCCTGTGTTTTAAAACAGAGGTTTCTCCTAGCAAGAGCTTACCAATCTTCTGGTTCTTCTTTTCTGTCATCTTTGTCAGGAGCTGGTGGAAGGAACGTGACACAGCACAGTATCACTGCCATCAGAACAAAAGAAAAAAACCTTGTTAGTACCCTGCAATGCCTGCAGTACCCTCAACAGAAAAGGCAAAACATCAAAAAATATCAATAGAGCAGAAGATTAAGGTCAACTGCATTATGACTGGTATGGCTACAAACACCTGTCAGCCGTAAACAGAGAAGTTTTTAAAAAACAGGCATTCTTAACTGTAATACATGTTTCTTTCCCTAATTCATTGAGTTCATAACCTAAATTATGCAGAACAGCAGCTAAATTGGTTCATCCTTGCTCAACTCCAATTTAAAAGGACAAAGCAAGAAGCTGAAAAGAATAATATTTGGGGAACTGGATAGCTTCAGGGAATAGTTAATGATGGGAGAGAAAGACTTGAATGCCTACATCACTGGTTTTAATTTGGTTCAGGGCAGTAGCGACACAAAGTCATTACTGTATGAGAGCTATTCATGGATCTTTTGTGAGGGATGAAGTGGTGGTCTCGGTCTGTTCCTAGCTGGTGGACACCTGCTTTACAAAATCCAGCAGCACATCATTCACTCTCAGCAGCTGGCAAAGTCAAAAGCCAGTCAGACTAGGGGAAGAAGCAGGGCTACTATACTACCCAAGCAACAGGCTGAAGCATGCTGTGGGGACACTGCCATGCCTTATCAGTGACACAAACTGCAACTGTCCCCTGGCAGCTCAATCCTTTCAGAAAAAAACATTTGACTAAATATGGAGTTGGACAATTAACAAGGGCCCCGGGTAACCCACTCGCTTTCATGGGTTCTGTAATTTCCTGGACTGGTTTTTTTTTTTATTTTCTGGATGGCAGTAAAGCTGCTCCTGGACAATGAAATTTCTGATTGGGTTTTTATTGTTATTATTTGCAAAGTGTTAGTGCCTGCAGGTCACAGACAGGATGATGACTTTGTTGTGATAGGTGCTTGCAAACCACTAGTAAGAGATAGTTCTCACTTCGATGACCTTATAGTTTAAACTGAAAAGCCTGAGAGTGAAGGAGGAAAAAAGATATTATTATCCTCATTTTATAGTGGGGGAGCAACTGCACAGAAAGACAAACAGCAGCATGTCCTGAGGGGCTCAGCTCGTGTTGCTCTTCCTGAACTGAGTGAAAACTGCGGGTGTTCAACAGTACAGGAAAAGAGAGGCCAACATCACATAACAAGTAAGGAGCAGAATCAGTACTTGGCGGGTCCCAAACTGACCTTGCTTGTTTAACAGCATGCAGAGAAAATGTAGAAAAGCTGAAAAATCATGTTGCTTTAAGAGTACTTGTTTGTGCTGCAGCAGCATCTGAACTTGTAGGTTCCTCAGGCTCTGTGATTTAGGAAGAGAAGGCTACCAGAGGAAATGGCGAAGGTTTAAGGTCTGGTTTTTCAATCCTTCATTCACCTTGTCCAAAAGAATTTCTATTGTGGTTCTCAAGATGTGCAGGGGCAGAATTGCACTTACAGTGAAGACGCTCCTCAACTTTCTCCAGAGACTTTATACCTGTGAAGTGGTGGAAAGGATTTTGTGCATCTATGGTGCTCCCTGCTATCATAGCAGCAAAGTCACCTAAAATGGATAGATAAAGATGAGCCCTTGGGATAAGCAGACAGTCTTCTAAATTAAGGACTGGACATAAGAACAAATCCTCTCTCTCATTTGAAAATAATTTAAGAAACTGCCACATAAACCTTGTGAAAATCAATTTGCCTGTGGGCAGGACACTGTATAAGTGTTAGAAACCAGTGTACTGGCTTCTTCCACATGCACACTTCCAAGTGTATCATTTATGTCTTGTTTGATAGTTGGCTCAACCTATGGATGAAGACAGAGAAGTGAACAAGACCTTTAAGTTTATATGAGGCAGCAGGAGGAAACACTCTTGACAAGAAATGATGGAGAAATCCTGAAAGCAGTCTTGGTGTTCCAGGGTGTGTGAAACTAGGAAGCAAGGCATCTTTCTGAGATAACCAAAGCATCTAACCTGATTGCTACACAGAGAGATTTTTTCTAAGTAAATCATCAAGGTCACTCATTAGGCACCTCTGATCAACCTAAATAGATAAATAAAATGCTTAATGGATGAAGGACAACATTCCTGTAGCAGCAAAGACAATTTTTCATAAAAATATAAAATAAAAGTATTTGAAAAAAAATCTGACTCAGAAGGCAAGAATTTGTGATTTAGAAAGAGCGTAGGATCAGTTGGATTATCTCATGTGTTACCCCCTTGCCTCTTCTTCCTAGAATAAGAACTGAAGGAAATCCCAGTTGCAATATGTCATGGTTTAACCCCAGCCAGCAACTAAGCACCACACAGCTGCTCACTTACTCCCAGCCCCCAGAGGGATGGGGAAGAGAGTTGGGGAAAAAAAAGCAAAATTCATGGGTTGAGATACAGACAGTTTAATAGGACAGAAAAGGAAGGGGAAAAAATGGATTTACAAAACAAGTGATGCATAATAATAACAGCGGTAATAATAACAATATAAGTGGAGTATACAAAACCAGTGATACACAATGCAATTGCTCACCACCTGCTGACTGATGCCCAGACAGTCCCTGAGAAGTAACCCCCAGGCAGCTTTCCCCCCAGTTTATAAAATGAGCATGTGAGCATCACACAGCATGAAATATCCTTTTGGTCAGTTCAGGTCAGCTGTCCTAGTTCCATGTCCTCCCAGCTTCTTTTGCCCCCAGTCCATACACAGGTAAGAAGCCAAAAGGTCCTTGACTTAGTGCAAACACTGTACAGAAACAACTGAAATATCAGTGTGTTACCAACATGATTCTCATACTAAATCCAAAACACAGCAGTGTACCAGCTACTAGGAAGAAAATCAACTTTATCACAGCCCAAATCAGGAGAAAATAGTACCAGGGTGGCCAATCATGCACCTTAAAAGGCAGCTGTGATGTGTTCTAGAATTCCATCATGTGGTTGAGAGGCCAGAAAAATTCAGATATTCTAGTTTCACTAGGTGTTTGGAGTTTAGAATTTTTCTCCAAAACAGAATAGCAGAATTCTTACCTCGAGAAAGCTGTGGAGAGCAGAAATTTCAGATTGATGGTAATAAGTGACTCAGCTTTTCAAATTTTTGTATTATTTTGCAATATATAATATAAAAGGAAATATTTTGAAACCAAAACTCATTTTGAAGGAAGAAATTGAAACGTTTAGCTTGGAAATGTCACAACGAGACGTTCCCACACTGTTGGAACATGCCTCCACCACTTACTCCTTTTTAAATGACATTTTCAGTGCAACCGACACAAGTTTGCAAAGCATTTCGATTTTGACAGGGTTGCATTTTCCAGTGGAAAGCTATTCCTTCAAAAGTTTTCCAACTAGCTCCACTGGGAACAGGTGTCATAGGATTGCAACAAACTTCCCTTTTCAAAATTGCTAACTTGCAAGCAGGATCCTGGAAGAGGGGCTGGGGTGTGCAAGGCATAGGGGGTCACAGGATGCCCCATGGTTATGAAGGCGGAGAACATGTTGCTTAAATCACCTCTTACTACCCATGTCTTATCTCCTGTGGAACTGCTACACTTGTAGGCTGAACTGGCAGTAGCAACTGTGCAGGATTGCAGGCGGGAAAACACCCTCAGTATGTGGGTATGGCTGCAAGTTCAACCCTGCAATCTCCTTCTCTACCATCCACGTTTAGAAGCGATGGAAAGAAGGATTATCCCGATATTGGAGTAATACACAGTTCAGGACGGGAACCTTTAGCAAGCCAAGGCTGTGGAGGTAGGATGAGCAGTAACACATGCCCTTAAATTCCCTCTGAGGGCTGATTTTGGTCTGGCAATATCCACTTGATGTGACTTGCAGAGGCGATGTGTCCCTCCACAAACATGGAAGAGAAGTTTAACTTGGTAGGTTCACACTGAAAGCAAAAGTTCTCAACACTTTCAAAGAATTAAAAAAAAAGTCTTAGTCCTCTGAGAAGTCGGTACTTTCTGAAATGTACAGCTAAAGAGAAATCTGATCTGATTTAATGCAGTCTTAAATAAAGTTCTTTTTACATTCCACCACTTCCAAATGACCAAACAGATGGACTAATACCAGAAACTCAAGCTGGGCACAAATGAGTTGGCCTTTTTTTTTCCTCTTCCACTTTTCTCACAGGGAGTGCCATTTGAAATTATCTTCTTTCCTGTTAATTTAACGATTACCATCAGAAAGAGCCAGTGGCTGAAAAATTATAGGCAGTAATTATGATCTTGCAGACTCGCTCTGGGACTTGATGCAGGGAAAACATTGGATTGTGAGAATGAGGCTGTGTGCCTCGGCAGATGCACTTTGGTGGATGGAGCCTGGAGATTTTGATTGCCTCAGACCTTGGGGGCCCAACTTGAGAAGCCTTCAGGAGGGAGAGTCACTGCCAGATGGTAGACACATCTTGAGTATGACACCCCTAAAAAATACAGCCACCTTGAAACCTTTAACCACCACTTGTGAAGAACTGAGTGGGTTTTTTTAACCTGAGAAACAAGGAAAATCGCATACTCCTCCTCCATGGGTGGATGTACCAGTTCAGGTAGATGGTAGATGGACCAGTTAATGTCTTTAGACACTATGTCAAATGATAAATATTTATCATGTTTCTGTATTAATTTTTGTGAAAACAAATACATATGTATGACACTGCAGAGGCAGAAACACACGGAACAAAGCCAGCTGAATTTAGCAGAGTTTAGGACCTGACTGTTGAATAAAGCTCAGCTTTCAGTTATGCCCACTGCCTGTCCACCTTTGGAGCCACTTCGCCCCTCGGAGATGCGGGAATCCTCAGCACTTCTGAGGGGTGCCATGACGGCTGTCATGTAAGCCTCAAAACACCGAAGGCGGGACTCAGGGATAGTGAGAAAAAGGGAACTAAATTATGTCAAAACCCTGGTGTTCCACAGGAAATACTGGGACGGGGAAAGGACGCCCCAGCCCCACGAGGGCAGCCACAGCCGCCAACGTCCGCAGCCCCCAGGGTGCGCCATCCGCGCGGCCCCGGGGCGAGAGCGGAGCCGGTCCCCGCTATCCCCGCGCGGTGCCGGCGGGTGGTCGGGCCGGGTCTCCGCGGCGGGGATGCGCCGTCC
>VYZT01024169.1:19540-49179 GCA_013400735.1 Pomatostomus ruficeps | reverse complement strand
CCGAAGGTGCCATTGTTGCCCATGAAAAATGATTGGGTTTGCAACATAAGGTCGGAGCACATTTTATTCTGCCATTTGTGCCTCATGCAGGGGCATTATGGTGATGCACACCCCAAGCTTGGTTCTGCCTCTCTTCAGTAGGCACATCCTTTCTTGGTGAAACTGGCCACATCCAAATTACAGACAAAATAGGTATTTCATTACGGTGTATGTTAGTATAATGGTCACTTCTTACACCTTGGCTGGACTGTTGGCCAAAGTGGACGTTTTTACAATTCAGATGTTGTATTGTTTGTGTAGATTGAGGCTAGATGGCATCAAATAGTACCTCATCCTGTGTTGACTTCTTTTATGGCAATTATATCTTCTTAAGAAAGGTGTGTTTACTCACTACAAAGTACTGAGCAGGAGCAGGTTGTTCTGTACTGTCAATTTCCTTTCAGCCCTCACTGGAGTAATTTCCATCTTTCTTCATTTTAGGAAACATTTCAAAATTTGTGTTTAGGATCTTGGGGGGCTTCTAGCTTCCTTTTCTGTTGAGTATGTGAAACATGCTGTCAGAAATCACTGGTTTTAGTCAGTTGTACCTCTGTTTTAAGGAATGCAGAAGTAAAGTCCAGACTACGTACATGCCTGGAATATTAGGTAACATATGTATATATACACGTATAAAATAACTTTTACAGGATCTCAGTCATAGATATGCTAGGTTTAGATTCTTGCTTTTACCCAGGAAGGCTGTGTATAAGGGAGTTCAGAAGGATATTCAGCAGTCATCTTGCCAGTATTTTCTGTACCTACACTTGTAGCTTGTCTGCATGTACTCTAGCACTTGAAATTTGAGTTTATGCATGCCAAACAGTACTGCAGGGTTTGTGAGACTTCAGTTCTTCCTCTAGGCATGTGTTTTTTTGGTTTATGTCTATTTGTTAGTTTATACACAGAAGTATACATATATATATAAAGTCATAACTCATCCTTCAGTATATTTTAACTGTTTCTCCAAGTCTGATGTAATATTGGTTGGAGTGTCTCCACAATTTGTTGTTCTGGCTACTTGGATATCAAATTCTACTGTAATTCTTTCTCACTTCTCCTCTTCCCTCCCTCTCTCCTTTTTTAAAAAAAGAAAAGCATCTGCATATTTCAAAGACGTACACCATTGCCAAGCAATCTGGTGTAGTGGCTTAATATGCTGGCAAATAATTTCACAAGTTATTTGTGTGTGTGAAGGCAGTATATTTGAATATCATTATATCGTGAATGTAACTATGAAGACAGTTACCTGATCTTATTTAAATCTTAGGAAAGGCCAGACAGCTCCAGAAATGAAAAAATGTTTTTCATTTTTTAATTGGGAGTGTGTATTTTTGTCCTTTGCTAATGCTGGTGGCATGGGACATCGCAGTTGCCAGAAGCCTTTTTAATCTAGCTTCTGAGCATTGCCAGTACTTGATGGCCTAAAAAAAAGTTCGCAGGAGAAGCAAACTCTTGAAGACTGAGGTAGAAGGGATGTTGCTTTGCACTGTCTTGCTGGCCTTCTGTCCACTAACTTTTTGTCATTGCCTGTGAACCCCTTTTTCACTTTCGGTGTGTTTATCCGCTGTGTGGGTCACTCAGTGGCTCCATTTGAGCACTCCCTTTTCACCTCTGAAGTCTGTATCCTGTACATCATTTTCCTTAAACAGTTTGATTTTTGTTAAATCCAAATTTGCTCAGCTAATCTCTCCTGAGTGTCCCCAGCCTGGTCCCAACTGTCAGTGCATACAGTGCCGTCCTTTTCTCTGACCTTACCAAGGATGGCTTCTCAGAGCCCTTTGCGTCTTCCTTCGTCGTTTGAATACAGATCAGAAATGGACTTTCAAAAGAGCAAGTCATTGCCTGCAGAGTGAGCAGTGGATCTGTTCTTTCTTTATGGTGAGATCTGAAAAATCCCACTAGCTGTATCCTTCAGCTTACGGAGGTATCTCTGAAGTTCGCACAGCTCAGAAGAGGAGGGAGGTTTTCTCTCGTGAATTTTCTCCTTCACCTGATCTGCTTTCCTCCTCCAGCCTATCACAAAGGCAATTCTTCTCTTTCTCTAAAATCTGTATCCCTGCCTCACGGAGGCACTTCCACTTGGGTCTCCCTTTCTTACCTTTTTCGACTTTGCTCCTGTCTCACCTGGAGATGTCTTATTCCCAGTATGAGGACAGTAGTTATCTTTCCTCTCTCCTACCAATCCTCACCACACCAATAACTTGACCCACATTACCTTTGCTCTCAGTATCTCTCTGATATCTCACAATTTCTTTAATTACAACTTGTTACAGCCAGTTTGGTGCAGGGGGATGAGAAGGCAGACATACACTCTGTGCAGTTTATGAAAATTCTCCCTGGAGCCTGATATTTTTGCTATATTTCTGTCTCTAAATCTTGCTCTTTTAATAAAGTTCACTAATATTTTCTGCTGCAACAAATTCATTACCTTCTGTGTTCTGCTCTGGCCATTGCATGGAAACTATTTCCTAGGAGTGGTTCTCTTTGTCTCTCTCTCTTTCTTTTCTTCCTAATAAATGTGTTTTTCCTCCAGTTTGATCCTCTAGATATTACATTCTTCTGGAGACCTTTAGCATTTAGCATCCAGTGCAGCCTGGTCTTTTATGTCCTGCTCCGTTGTTTCAAATGACTTCTCTCCCGTAAATTACTCTAAGCTGTGTACTAAGCTGCCATTTCTTCTAGGTACTTCCAGGAGATTGAGTGTTCAGCCCCCATCTCTTTTGCACCTGGCTGGGGTCTCTGTCCCCATTTAACATTTATGTCAATTCTGCTCAGCAATAAGTGCCTGCACCTTTTGACATTAGGGAATGGCTAGAAAAGAGGCTGAAAATGACAGAATTTCATTTGGAGTATTGAAATCCAAGATAAGCTCTTTTATGAAAAAGAAAAAATTTGAGAGTTCAAAATTAACTGGCTTAATGAGTTCTCTTCCATTTTCTTTAAAATGTAAAAACCATACATTGTAACAAACTTTCATATCTTCTGTTCATTCTGCTTTATTGGAAAAGAAGAATAGCAAGTCCTTTATTGGGAAACCAGTCCTTAAATTGGAGCTGATTTTAAGCAAACAATCAGGTTACAATTGCTTAACTATTTTCTTTCATCTGAGTCTTTCATACTCCAGCAAGACTCCTCATCCTCTTTCAAAACTCTATCTTTAGAAGAAAGTAAGATCATATAAAGCAAACTGTGAACGCTCTTTAAATCCTACAGTTTTAAGATACCCACCTCTGCCTTCTGTCCTTTCTCCCAAAAGCTGCGCAGTGCAGGTAGCTGTAGTTTCCCATTAATGTGACCCTGATGGTCCCCTTGCTGGTTTGTGACTTCAGTACTTCATCTTGTCTACAACTTGGTTGGAAGTGTGTGTATGAGGGGTTGTATATTACAAGCTGAGGGGTTTTGGGTGACCTCAGGAGTTCTAGAGATTTTTCACAGGCAGATGAGGCGGCTGTTCACGGTCTTCCTCCTCTGCATCTGGGTGGGATGCAGGAGGTGCATCCTTGGTTTCCTTTATTCAAAGAAAGGGCTTCAAGCTAAGCCTCTCACCAGGCATGCACCCCGCCTCCTGGAATATCAGTTGGTGCCTTTATTTCTGGGTGTTTAGCTCTCAATTCAACATGGAACAACTTGAGCAGTTTAGAGATGGGCAGCAGAATGTGGAGGTTGCCAGCATGCTCACCTGGCTCAAAGAGAGGAAAGTTTGGGTTCTTCACCTGCACAACATGGAGCAGGACAACCGCCTTGCTTATGAACCTCTCTGATCCTAGACACATGTACATCCTCTGGCTGTTTGGGATGTAAGGCACAGCCTCCTTTTCTCTGTACCTGCAAGTCATCTGTGCTAAAACTGGTACACACATCTTGCCAACAAAACTTTGGTGGGAGAAAATAATACTATTCCTTTTTAAAACATTGTCCATCACTGATTAACACCCTGTTTTCCCCCTTGTTTTGTTTTTGTTCAGGTTGTTGGTTGCTGGATGCTGGGGGGTGTCACATAGGAGCCATTTGCCCACAAGTTGGAACAGTTCGGCCCTTATCCTGCAAACGGTATGTTAATTAACATAATTAACCATGTAGCTGTTCCTTCTTGCTAATTAAGGTTCAACTTGCCAAAGATATGATCATGTTACATAAGAACAAAATTTGGTCCATTACTTATATGCCCTAGTTTACACCACAGCTGATAGTGCCTTGCTGTATCTAGAAGATAACATTCCTTATTTGCTCCTCTCCTAGCATCTGTGGTTCTTCCTAATCCCTCACACAGAGAAAATTCTGACTGAAATGAATGCAAGTTTTCCTGAATTAGGAGTGACAGCATATTTGCCATTTTTAGCCTAGGAGTAGCACAGTTTTGGAGATGGAGTAGTAAACCAGTAAATAGGATAGGGGTAACATTGCCTTCACATTTTTCTCGACATGTGTTTTTTCCTTGCTTGGTGTTACTGAGTCTGAGAGTGCCATTTCTCAGTCTGCACATTTCTTTCTCCAAGGCTTGGAAACCTTGTTCTGTCCTCGAAGCTGTATTGTTCATCACCATATGGGATAAGGTAATTATTAGCCATATAAATTTTCATTTTATAGGACAGTTGTAATTCCTAGAGGCCAACAGTTACTATGGTAGATCTCATTTCTCTCACAGTTTTACAGCTGACTGCATATGAGTGTACATTAGTGCTGTCTCTCCTGTGGTAGTACTTTGTGGACCCGGTTTGAAAGGAGTCCCAATGTACTGGGCACTGCAAGCTTATCAGAAGATAATGCCCTTCTTTGAATGACTTAAAACCTTATAATGTGTAAACAAGGGGAGTGCATTTATATATTTATATGCATTCAGAAACAGTTTGAATTCTTCCTACTTGTCCTTTAGCCTGTTCTTAATTAACTGTGATTATCATGGAAGAAATGTATAGACATGGAGATCAAAATATTTTCTAAAATGGAAGCTAAAAAGGTTTGATTGTGGATTTCTCTTTCTTGTTTTGATTCCTTTTCTTGCCGTGTCAACATTTTTGCAGTTATCAGTATCATCATTGTATTGCTCATAATTACTTTCTGGGGAAGAGCATAAATACTCACTGTTTCTATTCAGGCTATTAAAATTGCTTTATCAATCATCCTGGTTTGAAAATTGTGACAAATTCAGCTCTTTTTATAGACAATGATAAAAACTTTCCAGCTCTCCTACGCCAGAACAGCAGGAAAAGATAGGTAATAGCATTTTAATGAAGTCACGTTCTTGTTCCCCAAGGGTATTGGTCTTGTAGACCAACAGGAAGTCCAGAGGAGGTATAATTCTCCCTATTGTCCTTGATGATGAGTTACCAGCCTCTTATGTACTGTACATTTTTTATTTTACCTAAAGTGTATTTATATTCTGATATCCAAGCATCTTTTAGGGCTATGTGTAACCACACAGTGGAGGGCACTAGTAAGACTTGCCCCCTTAACTCTTCACTAATTCTTTCAGTTTGAAGGCAAAGCCTTACAAAGTTGTTTCTTCAACCATCAGGTGATGTTTAACACCTCACGTTTGATCCCTGGTAAAGTAGCTAGGGAAAAAGGGCCGGAGGAAGTTGAATGCATGTTGCTGCACACAGCTATGCCGGGAGTTTGTCAAAGCCACTCCATCTAGTGGCGGCCACTTCGCACAGCTGGTCTGGCAGTGCCCATCAACAGCTGCCAGATGATGGGAGAAAGGTCTGAAATGGTGTTCAGCTATGAATGTTCTGGTCTGGTCTTCAAGATAAAAGATTCTTGAAGTTTTTCTCTGTTGTTTAATTCTTATCCACAGTCATAATTCAGCACTTGCTGTGAATTGCTGCATGCAGTTGTGGAAATACATCAAAAATTTTGAGTGCCGGTGTTGGTGCAGACTCGCCATATTTAATTAATATTTCAGTCTTTTAAAAGATGTTTTAAAATGAGTGAGGTAGTAGACCTCATTTATGGAAGAGATGAAGCTGAGAGCTTTGAAAACTCAAAGAAGTTGGAAAAGTGGATTCTAGCAGGGCAGGAGAGTTCTTGGCAGAGCAGGGAGGCTCTCCTTTACTGCCCCCCTGCCCATGAGTGGAGCTTTCTGCAGCACACAGCTGTCACTCCAGCCCCATGCAGAGAGGATGAATATGAGAGGGGGACGTTCTCTGAGGAGGCTCTCAGAAGCCAGAGGGGCTCCTGGAGTATTTCATGTGGACATGGACATGGCTTTTGGGCAGGGAGGGTTTCAGGCTCTTGGGCACGGTGGGTTTGGATTGTGTTGAAGCCAACTGCAGAGAGCGGTGTGGCAGCATAGCGTGGGGTTCTGTTTTCACAGGCAGTGCCTGCTCACCACTCCAGGTTCAGACAGAAATGCTCAGAGCCAAAATGTGTATGGCACTGGCACGTGCACCTGACCATATGAAAAGACCAAGACCATTGTTTCTGCCATTGGCTTTAGTTTCTATGTCAAACCATGCAGCACCTGTGACCTGATAACTGCAGTGCCAAAGGTCCAGTCTTGTTTTCACCAGACAGCTATGGAAAACCTCTCTGATCTCTTCAGTACATTTTAGTAGTGAGCTTATACTGGGATAAGCTAGTATCTAAATTAAAATAAATGAATTTCCTGTAAAGTGTAATTCCAGATCAGGCAAATGGTTGTTTTACTGCAAGTTTAATAAAAATCAACTGCAGCTTGAATAGGTGCATGCACACATACTGCTAGAAATTTCCAATTAGGATATTCCCAGCAGCAAACAAAAACAAAATTAATGTCAGCAGCATCCCCCAATGCCTAAACTACACTACTAATGAACTCCCAAGTACTCTCAAAGAAAACTCTCTTTGCAGAGACAATAAGGTAAAAATTACTGTAATAATCTCAATGTAAAAATACAGAGGAAAAAAAAACCATTGACATTCAAAGTAAGACTTGCCTCTCCTGATCCCATTAACCGTGTTGTTAGCATAGCATATGCATGCGTAGTGATATTGTCACATAACTCACTGCCACCTTCAAAAGAGCACACAAGAATTCGTGTTCTTTCATTTGTATTTCAAATAAAGGTAGGAGTTGCATGGCACCTAATTCTGAGGAAGTCTGTACTTGACATGACTCCAGCAGGGACCAGCTACCTGATAACAATTTGTTTGTCTGTCTAGCAGAAGTGCTCAGTTGAATACAGTTTATGAAGCTTTCCTCAGACATAATATTCTCGAAATGGGGCTGTGGCTCTACTCATTAAAATGGTTGTCTTTCTTCTGTCAAAAATAATCTTGAATAGCAGAGGTTACCACTGCAGTCTTTACATATTTATAGAACTACTTGTTTTATTTAATGTTTTTGGATAGTTTTCAAATTAATAACACATTCTTCACTTCTGGTTTTAAAATGGTGTTACAATGCCAAGTTTAAAGTTGCCAGACTTCACCCAGGGCAGATTTGTCAGCAGAGTCATCTTTGCAGTGTGTAACGTCTGCAAATTCTCTAGGAACAGCTGTAAAACACATTCTGGAATTAAAGTACCTTCCATGTTAGATGATTGCTGTTCATTTTTAATGTATGCTTCAGTGACATTTCCCTCCCTCACTGCTCACGCCCTCAAAATTAAATTCCTTAATACTGTCTGTCTGTCTAATAATCATTATTTGCTGAGCAAACTGTGTCTGCAAAAGCTGACTCAGCCAGTATATTTTGTGTGTTGTGACTATCCCAGTAGGGGTTGTTTGTACTCGTACTTTTTTTCAGCACTGAAGTTGCAGTGTCTTCTGAAGGTCTAAGTTCATATATTTCCTTTAATAATTAATGTCCAGGCCTGCTTAATAAAAGGCAAAACTTTAAAGAGCTATGGAAGAAGTCTTGAGTGTTCAGATGCTATAAGGGCAATATAAATATATCATCAGCCAAGTGATCTCCCCTTCTTTTGGAAATACTCATGATTTCACACATTTTTAAGTACTGCTATTGTTGTTGTTCTTTCCTATAGTTTTCATGGGAAAAGAGAACTATGATACCTACTGTGCAAGTCTTCTCTTTAGGAGTTCAGGTGATGAATATTCTGATTTTGGCAGATAAACTCTTGTAGCCTTTCTGACCATTTATTGTCAATTGAGTAAAGTGAACAGGTTAAGTCAGTACAAGTCTATATATGACATCTGGGATTTCTTGGTGCAACAACTCCCTCCATCCTAAAAGCAAGAAGAAGCTTGGTTTGCTCCTGTTGCTGATTAATCATACAGATGTCATGTAGCAGATGCAGAATATTTGTAGCACACAAAAGGAGAGATTCTGGCTCTTACTTGTATTCACGCCGCTCTCATCCATTGAGGTGGTGGAAAGGGGCCCTAAAGCAGATGTTCAATCCGTATTCAAGGCATTTTCTATCGGCAAAGTAATATAAAGGAGTACATCATAACAAGAGCTGTAAGAGTTATCTTACATGTTGATGCACGCTGAGGTGCTGATGAGGGTCCCACGACTAATCACCATCTGTGAGCAAAGGCTGTACTTGACAGATCTCAGAGACCACTGGCTACCTGGGGACCTTCTGCTGGGTCCCCCGAATTTCAGAGGGGATAGAATGTTTTTGAGGGTGTCCCCAGGGGGACGAGTTACATTACAATGCTTCTTGTAGAAGCAGTGGCTCCTGGTCCCTTTTGCCTGGAGTTTTGGCCACTGCTGCACCCTGATCTAAACTTAGTACCATGTTTATCTAGGCAAGCTTGAACTGCCCTGACTGAGGCTTCTGATCTGTACAGAGCAGATCGCTGATTCTCTCACTGACTTAACAGTGCTGGTCACCTTTCCTGAAACTGTGGACAGAGCTGGATAACAACCTATTTCCCTCATATTGCTCAAATGTCCCAGTACCTTAGTTTGCTTAGCAGAAGGAAGGAATAGAGTAATCTTTGTATATAAATGTAATGAAGCTATACATTTATAGATTAAATACCTTGCTAATAAATTTCCAATAGCAATTTCAGGATGTTAGTAGACCTCAGATTGCTATAGCTGGATAATATGAATATACAGGCCTACTGAGTGAACTGTGAAATTTGGAGTGCATGGCTCTGTCCCCATTGCCTCTCTCTTGTCAATTTTTCAAAACCCTCAGTGCCTTTTGAAAGAAAAACAATGAAGGTGGTGACTCAGTTTAGTGCTGCTCCTGCAGTGGCACTTGGTATTATCTAAATGAAGCAAGCCCAAGGAATATTGGTCTGCAAGGTACTTTGCAATCAGTAGCTGAGAAAAATATCTTTCTGGTGGAGCAGCTGAGGTTTTGATGAGAAATGAAAATTGCTTTCCTGTGAAACACTCAATTCCCTGTGCCTCTGTTTGTCACTTCACTTCTTAGTGTAATTCAGTTTTAGTGAAATCCAGGTGATTTCTTTCTAAGTGCTCAACCCACCCTGATTTCCCACAGTGGCAAAGTCTAGACCTGCACTGAATATCAGAGAAGGGTTGATTTTATTTGACACAGTTCAGCGAAGTTGTTTGTAGAGTTTGTCTCCCTGTTTATGTTAATGAAGTCTGATCTTTTCCCCATATAGGATTTCCTCCGATGCATTTTTCCATCCCCCAAGTCTCTCTGGAGCCAACAAGACTGGGGTTATGAAGTCAATTCTAGATGGCCTCGCAGATACAACTTTCCGAACAATCACGACAGATCTCCTTTACGTGGGCTCCAACGATATCCAGTACGAAGACATGAAAGGTGACATGGCGTCCAAGCTGGGGTACTACCCCCAGAAGTTCCCTCTTTCTTCCTTCAGGGGTGATCCTTTCCAAGAAAAAATGACTGGAGTAGATGATCCTCTGTTGAGCATTATTCCCTCAGAGCAGGTCAACATCACAGAGTTTTACAACAAGTCCCTGTCCACTTTTAAGGAGAATGAGGAGAATATACAGTGCGGAGAGAACTTTATGGATATGGAGTGTTTTATGATCCTGAACCCCAGCCAGCAGCTGGCCATTGCCGTGCTGTCGCTCACCCTGGGCACCTTCACGGTCCTAGAGAACCTCCTTGTCCTGTGTGTCATCCTCCACTCTCGAAGCCTCCGGTGTAGACCCTCCTACCATTTCATCGGCAGCCTGGCTGTGGCCGACCTCCTGGGCAGCGTGATTTTTGTCTACAGTTTTGTGGATTTCCATGTTTTCCACCGGAAGGATAGCCCCAACGTCTTCTTGTTCAAACTGGGTGGAGTTACAGCCTCCTTCACTGCCTCCGTAGGTAGCCTTTTCCTCACGGCAATAGACCGGTACATCTCTATACACAGGCCGCTAGCTTATAAAAGGATTGTTACCCGACCAAAGGCTGTCGTAGCATTTTGTGTGATGTGGACCATCGCTATTGTAATAGCTGTTCTTCCTTTGCTCGGCTGGAACTGCAAAAAGCTCAATTCCGTTTGTTCAGACATATTCCCTCTCATCGACGAGACGTACCTGATGTTCTGGATCGGGGTCACCAGTGTCCTCTTGTTGTTCATTGTCTATGCCTACATGTACATTCTGTGGAAGGCTCACAGCCACGCTGTTCGCATGCTGCAGCGAGGCACACAGAAAAGCATCATCGTTCAGTCAACGGAGGATGGTAAGGTACAGATCACTAGGCCTGATCAAACTCGTATGGACATCAGGTTAGCCAAAACCTTGGTCCTTATCCTAGTCGTTTTAATCATATGCTGGGGCCCTCTCCTCGCCATCATGGTGTACGATGTCTTTGGGAAAATGAACAAGCTCATCAAGACTATCTTTGCCTTCTGTAGCATGCTCTGTTTGCTGAATTCAACAGTGAATCCCATCATCTATGCTCTGAGGAGCAAGGACTTGCGACACGCCTTCCGCAGCATGTTCCCCACCTGCGAAGGGACTGCGCAGCCCCTGGATAACAGCATGGAGTCTGACTGCCAGCACAAACACGCCAATAACGCGGGGAATGTGCACAGGGCTGCCGAGAGCTGCATTAAGAGCACAGTTAAGATTGCCAAAGTTACCATGTCTGTCTCCACGGACACAACTGCTGAAGCGTTGTAAGTCAGAGACTTCTCAGAGTCGTGAGAAAAGGAGTTTAAATTTAAAAAAAAATAAAAAAATGAACAACAAAGAAAACCAAACCCATGGCTTAACACGTTTGTACCCTTCTGTAATATTTTTTGGTTTGTCATTGTAAACTGAGTGATGATCGTGTTAAGAGCATTACCATCAGCCAGTTCTTCAGGTTTTACAATTAAGGATTCTAGCTAAATTTTCACAAGTTTTTCTCAAAAGGTGTTTATGGAATAATAATGTTTCCTGAAAGAGCACAGAGAAAATACCAGTTTAGCAA
The DNA here is from genome assembly GCA_013400735.1 of Pomatostomus ruficeps. Lineage (NCBI taxonomy): Eukaryota > Metazoa > Chordata > Aves > Passeriformes > Timaliidae > Pomatostomus > Pomatostomus ruficeps. The sequence goes on along the minus strand of VYZT01024169.1, from coordinate 37,834 downwards.
TCATTCCTTTGGGGGTGTGAAGAAGAATTGTGAAACCTAATTGAAAAATAACGCATCCAAAACCAATACTATCAAATAAGAAAGCCTTGTACTCATGCTGTTCATTTCATTGTGAAATGTATTTCATGTCTGTAAGTAATAGGAGTTTGATTTTTTCCAAAAGCAGCAGTGCTGAGTTTAGAGGTTTTGTAAAATGTGTCGTGTCCCGTGAATTGTGTGCTGTTTTATTATGTGTTATTGATATTTGTCTGATTAAACAAAGTGATAAGGTAGAATTCCGTGGAAATAACGTGAAATGTGATATGTAAACCCCATTGAAAACACTTACTGTATTTGAAGAATTCTTATGGGATATTTTGGAAATTTTACACTTTTAGTGGTCTTCTGTGGACTTAGAGGAGAGGCTTTGTGTTCTACTAAAATTATTTCCCCACTACCTTTTACTTTCACATGCATATGAGACTAACAGCAACAGAGGAATAGAGGAGGAATGTGAGAAAGGAATGCACTGGTTCAGACTTTTAAATACCACTGCATTTATACAGAAGGATGTTTATGGTTGCACAGACTGCTGCCCTGCCCTCGGGCGTTGTGTGAATATGAACACTGAAAAGCAAAGGTCCTGGATATTGGCTCCTTTAATGGTCATCTGTTTTTAAGCCATGTGTTGGTGTTGGACCACTGAAGACAGCATGTGTCAGACTCAATGTGCGATGTTATCACTGTGCAATCAATGTATACTTGAAGTGTGTCACATTCCTGTATCCCAGGTCTTAGCAGATTCAGAGCCTGAGATGCCAAACTCCTGTCTTCACTAAAAGAGGAGGAAATATTGTCAGACTTAGACCTTTTCTTACTGTGTGAGCGTGTATATAAATAAATATCTCTGTGTATGTACGTTTGTGTGTGCGTGTGTGTGCGTAAGTGTACTAATCAGTGTGAGTCATGGTAGCATAGCTAAGATAGGACACTATGACCAAATGTAACTGTATTTCTTGTTGCACGCTTTGCACACGAATGCTGTTTCTAAAATTGAGTTCTTCCAATTGATTACTGATGAAAGCACCGTATTAAAGCATCTCGATCCATGCTGAGATGTGTATCCATGTGCTAGAGAAAGCAACCTTTCAGTTGCACTTGAGAATAAAAGGAAACAAGAGGCAGAGAGCATGGAATGAGCCCACACTGACAAATGCTGTGGCTGTTGATGGTGTTCCTGAAGACTGAGAGAGCCAGGAGTAAATGGTTGTTTTAAGGCTGTGAGTATTCAAATCTGATAGCTTGCAACGAGGTGCATCTCACTGAAACCACTGACAAAGTTTGACACTACCAGAAAGAGGTTACTGAAGGAAAACAGTGACCCCGGTCTGGGGTGGGATAGTTTCTGCAGCCTGGGACTGTCACAAGGAATATACTACTAGATAGTCTTTGAGGCATGGATATTCTGAGATTCTGTTCTGAGTCATAAGGTCTGGGATCCTCTTCTCTGCTGCCTTGCTTTTTCAGACCGTTTCCTCACCCTTCTGGCTGATTTCTGCCAAAATACCTGCACACGCAGCTTAGTCCTTTAGCTGCCTGACACTTGCTGCAACAGGGGTGACTTTCTCCATGGCAGAGGGCGAGTGGAGCCAAATCCATACTACCCTGCCAGACATCCTTGTGCTTACATAGGGAGAGAGAGGGGCAGCAGCTCAGGGTCTCTGGCTCCCTCAGTGCAGGCCAGAGCAGTCAGTTGAATGAACACCCAGCCCCTTTCAGCAAGTGGCTCCAAGTTTGGGCTTGGTGAGGGGTGACGTGTTTTAAACATTGGATCAGGTGAGATGCTGAGCAACAGCTGGAACAGACAGGGGTACTTTCCCCCTCCACCCACCTCCCCTACTGCTTACCTGCTTGACAGGACAGGGCACTATGGTCTGGAGGTGCCCACTGCAGTCAGCCAAAACCAGTGGATTGCAGAGGATTACCAGAGGATGTAGAAGTCCTCCTGAAAGATCTTTCTTATGTCTAGTCCATCCTAAAGCAATCCTCTTGGAGGAGTGGGGGAAAGCCCATTTGAAATGTAAGGGTATTTTAAGAGCCATTTTTGAAACTGTATTCTTGTGAATTAAATGCAAACTTCGTGGAATTTTGTTGTGCATTCAAGTTCTAAATTTTACGATAAATCATGGGACAATGGGGCTGTCTTGGCACTTAACTTGGTGCTTACTGATATAATAAGAAATAGCATCCTGTGAAATGTTATCATCTATCATCAGTATCTTCATTTGCATAATGAGTTTTTCTAAAGCTCTGGGAACTGCTTCGGTTCACTTAGAACCATTTATTAAAGAGTTGGCAACAATTTCCTTACATGTTGCACACTAAGTAGAACTATTCTTTCATTAGAAAAATCTGCTGCTGTTCCAAGATAAGCTGTACTTACACTTCAGCTTTAGGTATTTCTAATTTGCAGTTGGCTACCTTCACTTAATGATAGCACAGCCAAACGATTCTGTGTTCCATGGCCACCCACACCACCACCACCATCATCATTATCACCATCATCATCATCGTCATCATCCACCCACCACTGCTGGCTGCAGTACATGTATGTACCAACTCCAAGTGTCACGTATCTACCAAGAAGACCATCTATGTCACACGTGTGCAGAGTTAGATTCTTGACAGTCTAATTGTATATTTGTATAATATAATCTCCTCAGTGCTGTGCAATCACTATCCACATCTTGCACTGGCCTTTCGATGAAAATCTTAGTGTGTCTATTGCGAGATAGACGGCGCAATTTACCTGCTGTTATTGGGCTGAATGTATGTAAATAAGTGAAAAAAGTCATCTGTACAAGCAGTGGCCTAAAAAGTCTGTAATTCTGGACTAGGAAAATTGTTGAAGTTGCTGTGACATCTCAAATACTACCTTTGAATAAACTGTTTACAGAGTCTCTTGGGATGCTGTTTCACAGTGAAAGGAAAATCTTTCCTTGTGATAATATGAGGTAAAGAAATTGGATTACCTGAGCTTTTTATTTCCAGTGTTTTGAAGTGGAGAACATAACTCTTTATTGTCTGTAAATCTAACATTATTACTTCCTCTTAGAAGAATATTGTATCATTAGATGTTTGTTTGAGCTGGTAACATTCTTGCAACTGTTGCAATATTTTTCATTAGCAACTTATATAATAGTTTGTACACAAGTACTGTTCAAATTGTCATAAGTAGCTTTGACCATTTACCTACTAGTAGCAGAATAGTATTTCTGTAAGATTTCCAGTGTATTCCTACCATATCATATTTTATTTCTATAATGTAATTAAACTGTTATTTATTCAAGGAGAAAAAGTATTCCTCTGCTTTTTTGTTTTTCAAATTTTGAGGTAACTGAGGAAGCCACGGGATGATGCTGCCTCATCCCACGATCTGGTGCTCTACGTTTTGTTTATAAGTTTGTCTGTCAGATTCTGAAACAACTGCTTAAACAACTTGACAACAGGTTGTCAGGCTTTGTGGGTTTTAATTGTACGTTGATATGTTTGAAGGAGGAGGTAGATCATATATTTTACATTTGTGTATTCAGTACTATGGAGACGAAAGAAATGACAGTTAAAACTGCATCTCCTGTTTCATTATGTAGGCAATTTCCCCTTTCCTCTGTATTAGCCAAAATGCAATAAATTCCTTTTTCTTTACTCAGATGCATATGTTTGCTCAGAGATGTCACATTAAGACAAACCCATATACATCAGAAAAACAAAACACAAAAGAACAGAAGAAAATAATGCAAACTAAAGTAGTGGTCCCAGCAGCAGTGACGACCTACATTAGTTATTGGGGGGTTGTAAATGTAATCAAAGATTTGAGACAAACAAAGAATTAGTCTAGTTTTGGCCAGTGCCAGTGGGGACAGAGTTGATGGGTTATGTATGATGAAGTGGTCCAGGGAGTGGATGATGAAGTCGTCCAGCAGAGATTCATCCAAGCTGTGTAGGGAGAGCAGGCTCAGCCGTGCCACTGCCTATGAATCCCATTAAAGTGCTCCCACTGCTGCTCATCCACATCTGAAAGGAAGGGTTGAAAAAGCCCACTAAATGCTGTAGAAAGGTCCCTGCCTAATTCAGAGGATCAGTTTTCCATATGACTTAATCTCAGATTCATGTTACTTGGGCCATTTTCCTTCTTCACATCTGTGGTTAGAAAACATCCTTAGGGGATAAAGTGAGCATGTCATAGAATCATGGAATCATTTAGGTTGGAAAAGACCTCTAGGATCATCAAGTCCAAACATGAACCTCACACTGCCAAGGCTTGGGATCATGGTTGTGTCACAATATTTTTATTTTTTAAAATTGGGTCACTGGTGAATTGAGAAAGTCTTGGCAAAGCAAAAGCAACTAGAAGTAAAATATTAGCTCTTAATCTTTAGCTGCATACTACATTTAAATTAAGTCTGAATATTTCTGCTGAAAGCTGTCACTTTCAAAGCAGCCAGGAGACAATTCCCTCTGTATTTCCATGCTCACTGGAAAACAAGGGTTATGCTGCCACAAGCCAACAGCTCCTCTTGACAGTAACATCTGGCTGTGTTTATAAGTCTGTTCTGAACAACACAAGAGGAAATAATGACAACTTTCCAAGCAACGACTTTCCCACACTATACCAACTCAGGAAGCATGCGGGCAAATATACTGTCATCGTTTCAGCCTTTCACATTAACATCTCTTATTTTTTCTGCTTCTCTGACAGCTGTTTTAAGAAGTCACAATATCATCATGCACACACATCATCAATAAAACATCTTCAGTTTGTTGGATTTGTTGGGTTGAGGTTTTTAAATGTTTTGTCTTCAGTGAAAGTCCAGCTTTGGCTTGTTGAAAAATAAAATCATCAGGGAACAGTTTATAATAGAAGGGGGAAAAAAAATTTTCCTGTGTTTAAGAAAGCATAGGGTGGGGAGTGTATCTGACAGTTTAGAATGCATGTCTTCCTCCATTCTGTTCTTCTCCATTAGTCCTTTTAGGCAATCGATATAAAGAGTTTTCTTTAAATAGCAGCACAAAATATGAAGCATGATTGCCTTTAACAGGACTCCTTAATATGAGCAGCCATCTAATACTAATCTTTGAAATTCAGTTAGGAGAAAAAGTGATAATGACCCCAAGGTAATCTTAATGACGAGGTGTGACATGTCCTGGTATTGCTTTCCAATAAATCATCTTCTGTATTTGGAGCAGCACTCAGTATAATGCTAAAGCATTTTAAGGTATTGAATCCTATCTCAATAAAGTCCCTCAGAATTTTATATTGACTTCAGCAGAAATTATATCTTACCCCAGGTTTTTGAACTATCAGTTTGCATTTGGAAAGTGCAATTTTATACTCCAGTGTATTTGCATTTTCACTGACATTAAAACAAAGATGGGACAGAATAAATAACAGCCTCTATATTCATTGGGGCTTTTTACCTCCAAGAAAATCTCTTTTGAGTTTTGGTGGGTCAATGTAGAATCGTAAAGTCTGGCAGGAGTTCAATGGACTTGTCATGTGAGTGAAGCAATTTATTTGTCCTTATGTGTCCAGATGGGTGGAGAACATCATGAACAAAGCTGCTCTCAGTAATGCTGACAGAGTTGCTTCCTAACTGCTTGCACTGGTGCTGTTTTGATGTTGCCTGCTTTCCTTCCATATGTGTATGCATGGTGAAAACAGGCCACCCTTATTCAAAATCTTTCCCCAAAATAAAGTAGTATCTCTACTTGTATTTTTTGTTTTATTTTAATAATATTAATAATATATATTTGTATTATTATGGGAAGCAGTGTCGCAACCACTGATTTCATGAAAGGGAAGCCTCTCCTGCCGTTTGAAGCCATATCTGGATAGATCAAGTCCTAACATTGTTACCTGAACCATTTCTTCTTTTTCCCCATGGAACTCACTGAAAGTCCTTCCAGAGCTCAGCATAACATAGGTACCCCACTTTCCATCAAGCTGAAGAGAGGGAGAAGGAAAGGGAACTGGAAACTCCTTGGTCCTTGTTTATGCCAAGCTGTTTCTGCAGCTGCAGTGTGTGTAATGCTGTGAGGGTCTCTGGGGACTTCCCCACGGTATCTCTTCCCTCCAGATAGGTGGTTGCTGTGACCTGGCTGAGAGCAGAAACCACATCAAGAGGGGTGAAGAATAATCTTCTTTGGCTGAAACTCTGAAAATAAAGGATTTAAGACTTTGCAGTGGAATGAATCAGAGATGGGGACCTGCTATATGTCATAGTTATGGAACAAGGATTAGGGGTATCATTTTAATAGAGGAATACAGGGAACTATACAGGCTATGGATCCAGCCAGTAAACACTCCTCCCAAACCTTCAGAAGGGCAGTAATAAATCCTGTAATCAGCCTTTTCATCAGCTGACTGGGAAAAAAATATAATCATTGTCTCTGCAATGCTTAACTTGCAATATAATTCAAAGTAGTTTTAAAATTATACACCTACCTGCTACCAATGCAGCCTGAGTAGGCAAAATTAGTAACAGGCATGCTCAGTAAACCCAAGGTTTAAAGCTTTAGCTAGAATGTTAATGTCTAAATTGAGTAATACTATCAGTCATGAGAATTACAGTTATCTGCCTCCTTATCTTTTCCTATTTATTTGAGGGGTTTTATTTATTCTTATTATAGCACTTGCAAAACCCGATAGCTCTGGCAGAAGGAGAGACAATCTTTCCACATGTGGCCACTGGTGTTGCTGAACTGCCTGCTACAGCAAGTTCAGGGCACACAGGGAATGCGAATTGCTGATCTGAACAAGGAGGCAAAGAGAGAGGATTTGCTACTTCATAGCTAGCCTAGGAGGAGATTAAAAAGGAGCAAAGCCTTCTGGGATGCAGCCCCTTACTCCTTGGGGGATGCTGGGTGGACGCTGTCACAGGGGGAGGAAAGCTCCCTGTTCAAACTCCTGTTTTATTCCCTCCTTGGCAGCAGTTGCTGGGCCCCTTGGCCCAGAACCCAGGAAAAAATTGTACCCCAGGGTTAGTGCCCATGGCAAGGCACTTGCAAAGGGACCTGGCTGCTTCCTGCCTGTGCTGAGTGTGAATTGTGCCTCGCTTTAAAGTCTGACTTTATACCTCAAGCTGGTGTTTAAGAAAAGCTTCCACTTCCACCTTTGGAGTTCCTCACTCAGGATCCTGAAGCGGACCAAAACGTGCCTATGTGCATACAATAAAAAACTACACACATCTACTGTTCTTACAGATAGATTGCAGGAAGAATAGCTTAACAGCAGTGTCACAAAAGACCTAAAAAGCCACATTATACACCAATAAATTAGTTGTTCAGCCCAAACACTTTTCTGTGCAGATGATATACGAAGGTAAATAATTTATTTAATTTTCACCTGGGAAAGCTGAGGATCTACTTTAGCTTAGTTAGAGGCTGAATTGTCTCACTCAATGCCAAGGCAGGCAGTGGTTGCATCTGGTGCTGCAAAGGACCATACAGGGACCAACAGCTGACCTCCTAAACAGATGTATAAGCTGAGAACAGATGTAATGTTGGGTTCTCTCATCCAGAACATTCAGCCCTGATTTGAAGTGAGCATTGATAATTACATTTCTTTTTCAAAATAACACTAGACCCTGCAGATGCTTTGTTTTATTGTTACAGACATGATGAAGCTACTGGCTGTTATAAGAAAGGACAGGGGGGCATTCAAACTCAATGCTGCTCTGTGCTCATGCTTTAGCTCTTTGCCCTTTCTTGCTGATTACACAAGGTTTTTAAATAGTTATTTGAGATCTAATCTTAGCTGCTGTGTCAGCTGGCCCCTGCTGAGGCTTAAATCCTTCTGTTGACCAGGAAAGTATAGACTTCAGTCTCAAAAAGGAGTATGTCACTTGCCTTCCAGAGAGCAGTGTGAAGGTGGGATTGAATAGGAAAGTGTTTCTCCCAGAAAAGTGAACAATAGAAAGGCATGGGAACATGGACTGATGTACATTTTCTGTGGTCCCATGCCCTCTGGCAGTTTATTCCTTCTCTCTATCCTGCCACCTCCACAGTGCCAACACAAGTGCTTGCATGCCCGCCTGGTGAGTCAGATCCAGCTGAACTGATCCAGCTATAAAAAAATATTTTTTTCTGTTTTGGACATCCTACACCTGCCAAATCATGTCCAGACTACATGACCTGGGTTTCAGAGCTGGAAACTGGAGCAGAATTTGTCACGCAGGCAACTCAAGAGCTTCATCAAACCTGGTTCCTGCTGTGCCAAGCGTGTAATGGGACTTTCAGGGTCTTGTTTTTCATTATCAGAACAATCTAAAAGTGTTCTGCACTTCCAAACAGGAGCTCCGAGGGAAACTTGAGTTTCAGAGCCCATTGAAGCACCAAAACTGTAGGGACTGCATCTGTGTCCTTCACAGGCAAAGTTTCCACCAGAGGAATGGGCAGAACATGCAAGTCCAGCTCCCAGCCACATGGCTAACTGGCTCACCTTGCTCTGGGCACGGCCTGGGGAATGTTTTTCCACGCTGGACCACAATGTGTCAGGGCAGGCAGGCCGAGCGTGGTGGTGCTGCAGCAGCCCTTGGGTCACAGTGTGAGACCCCTTGGCACCAGTGACTACCACTTCTGGGGCAAACTCCTCTTTCTGCCTTTCAGGGGGTCCCTCTCTGTATCTGTTCTGTGCTGTTCCTATGGGGAAATCAAAGCTGTAACTTACTGGGAATTGAAGCAGCTTGTTTCTCATCACTGCAGAGAGACAGGGAGATGCTTTGCAGGAGTTGCTGGTCAATTGATGGGTAGTTGTGGAAGCAAATACATTTCAGGTGCATCTGCAGCACTCAGGCATGGCAACCACCACAACCTTTTCAGCAGCATGAGCACATGGTGCCTTTTCATTTCTCAAATTTAATTTAATCCCTATCAATGACAACATGAGCACTTGGGAAATGTTCACTCCTAGAAAAAAACAAGTCAAACTTTGATTATACAGGCCTGTATTGTTAAAAAAGAAAGAAACTGCCTAGTTCTGTATCAAGAAATCAATCTTCTCTAAAGGCTGAGTTGGTAAATAACTCAGGAGGGGAAGCTGCTGTAAATTAGAAGAGCTCTACCACACTCACAAGCAGAGCAATAGAGGCCAGTCATGCATGAGTCAGTCACGCTGCTGAACTGTGCATGTGTTTACTACCCAAAAGTAATTGCAGCCATATCCTTTCAGAGCAGGGCAAAGCACCCCACATTGTCCCTGGGGTGCAAAGACTCACATGGGAAGCTGGCGGTCATCATCATCCCTGGCAGTCCAAACTGTGCCTCTCCGCACACTGACATGTACCTTGTGTACCCTTGAGCCTCCCTAACCTAAACTGAGCCAGGCATTGCCAGTAATGTGTAAGCTTTCTGGCCAAAGAGGATTAGACTCATAATATTCTCCTTTGCAAGGTAATGGTCTGGTTTTACTTATATTGCAGTTACACCTGGCAACTCATTATAATAGAGGCTTGAGGTATTTGCAGCACCGCAAAAAAAAAAAAAAAAAAAAAAAAAAAAAAAANTAAAAAAAAAAAAAACAAAAAACAAAAAACAAACAAAAAAAACCAACAAAAACAAGAACGACAAAATCCAAACCAAACCAAACAAAATAAAAACCCAAAACCACAACAACAGAACCAAAACAAAAAACCCAAAAAACCCCACCAAAACTACCAGCCTTTTTCAAACAAATCCTATGAGGGAAAAAAGGCAGCATTGCATTATTAAAGCTGTATTTAGTGTGCAGCTAAGAGGCCACAGAAGCCTTTACTTCTCATTGCTAACGCAGGTCTCCTTAAGAGACTCGACTGGGATTTAAAGGGTAAGTATTGTGGAATAGTCTGCAGATGAGAGAGCAGAACCCTTAATGCTGCCTTTTTGGGACATTATTCTTTCCATTTGTATAGAGACAATTGCTTCAGCTAACCTGCCTGGCCTGTACCCTAGGCAACCTGACATATTAAAACTGCCTAATCCATCAAAGAAATGGTTTGTCCTGGCTCCATCAAAAGTAAATAAATAGCTATTCCTCCTCCCTGAAAAACAATATGTTTCAACATCAAAAAGAGCTTCTTCCCTGCCTCATCTTTCCCTCTCCACATGCCCAAAGGAAGGATCCTACAGCATGGCCACAAGGTCTGCAGAAGAGCAGTATCTAAGGACTATCACTTAGTGCAGACATTTCTAATATATCCTTGAGCTAAGGGATCTAGGGGAGACTTGGTCATGAAAGTGGAATACCAACCCCTCTGGTGTGGCTACAAGATTAAAAACAAACCTTGAGGCTGACGGTTTGTCATCAGCCTCAGATCAGAGTTTTGCAGAGCACTGAGCATCTCTTCCTTCCCCACTGTCTTCAGCAGCCTGCAAACACAACCTTTTCCAGCACCCCTCACAGTAGCTTTGTTTTGAAAATCTGAATTTATTTACTGCCTTTGATTTCCTGGCTGGGGATGCATACTTGGAGCCTACTAATGAAGCTGAAAAAGCAGAGTAAAAGCACTTGCTTGGTGCTGGCTGGCACAGGTGGCGGAACACTGGCCAGCACCAGTCACTATCCCTGCATGCATACTAGAAGATAATGCCATGAAACACTGCACAGCAGGGACAGGCACAGGGCTGGGGCACAGGAAACTCAGTCTGGTGATTTCCTTGTCCTGTACTGCCATGAGCCATAAGCAGATCTAAATCCCACCATATGCCAGACATGCTAAGCCTCATTAATTCGGCATGGTTTGACAGCATCTGATTTCTAAAGGCACTTAAAATCTTTAGCAACCACCATTATGGAGTATACCTCCATAATGGTGTATAATACCTCCATTATGGAGTATAAAGGCTTATATGTACCTAAACAGGAGCTCTGAGGTGGCACCCTGGTCCTGGGCTGAAAAGGTGGATAAGGGATGGCTGCCTCAGTCACCTACCCTTTGTCTCAGGCTGCAGGCAGGTCTCACCTCTTGCAACAGCTGTGCTGAATTCTGCAGCAGGCACGGTGATGGGTATCACTGGCTGGCCAGGATTTAATTGAACACAGATGGAGCTGAGGCAGCCTGAGCCTGATGCAAAGTGCTTCAAGCCCTTGCTTCTCCTTGGGGTCCACAAGCTGCAAAACCAACAGCACTTCCCAGTTTGGTCATAAAACTTCTTAAAGCTATTTGCTGCTGGGTTTTTGAAGCAAAGCTTTCATTAGCTAGAAGAGACATTCAGAGACACTGACAGCAACTTATTGCTAATAAAAATTAACCTTAGGCCTGGATAGGCTAGGTACATGAGTGCACTTCTTCAGCAGCTGCTTCTACCTTGTCCGAGCACCAGGTGGGAATGGTCACTCAAAAGCTTCTTCTCTGGAACTACCATTATTTGCAGAGATGTTTCCAGTTCTTGAGGGTGAAAAATGCAACACAAAAAACCAAAAGAGGTTCTCCACGATGGATGCCTGCCAGCTCAGCCAAGGGACCATGAAACAGCACGGCCCTTCTTTCCAATCTCATGAGGGGTTGGGAGAGCAGGAGGGAGGATGTGCATCGGGATATTGTGTATTACTGTCCAAAGCCTCCTCATCCTGGGAAGTACAAGACTTAATCTTCTGTGCTGGACTGATTGAGAAAGCTCACCTCCTAGGACTGGGCCCAAGTGTATGTTTATGCTTGACCATGTCTTGATGGCACCTGGACTACATTCTAAAATGACTGAGGAGAAGACAGCAGGGTTTCCTCCTGCAGATCATGACCAGACAGACGAATGTTATTTCTTGTGAGGGAAATTTGAAAAATGTTCCCAAAAAGCCATAGAAATTATTTAGTGTCTTGAGAATCCATTTTTCTATAGATACCTACCTTGTAACTTTTGGGGGTTTATCAAAGAGAAGACTGAAAGAAAACTGTCCTGGAAATAACAGCTACTGTAAGGCTCTATAACCAGCAGCAAAATATATAGCAAAAGCCAGTGGCTGGAAGCTGAAGCCAGACAAATTAAAACGGGAAATAAACCATATATTTTTAAGAGTGGGGTTAATTAACCACTTGAACAAATCCTCAAGGGAAACTGTAGATTCTTATCTCTGGAGAGTTTCAAATCATGGCTGGATGCCTTTCTAGAAGATGTACATTAGCCAAAGAAGCTATTAGGTTCAATACATGGGTAATTGTGTGAGATGTAATGGCCTGTGATATACAGGAAATAAGAACAGATGCTTTAATGTTTCTTTCTGGCCTTAAACGTAAGAAGCTATTCATCTAGATGGGAGCCCTGTGCCTATAGCTGAGAATTTGATCCAAGCCTCTGACTGCAATATTTATAAACTGATGAAAAATGAGTGTATAAATGCACCAAAGAGAATAGAATCAAACAACGAATGGGGAGCTAAGGATGAAGAAACACACCAATGACATAATTTATTTCTATTTTTTAATGAATTATGCTGGAATGCAATGACACCTATAGAAACCAGGACTGCGAGGCAGTAATTTACACTGGAGAAATTCAAATAAAACAGGAAGATACAAGACTATGTTTGGAGACTGCCAGGTTTCTGTGATAAAATTGCGTTAGTAATTAATAATCTCATAGACAAAAAGAGAGAGAAGAGATATCATCTGCTACCATGTGTCTATTAGCAGATAAATCCAAAGTGAAAGATATCCCCTCTGGGACTATTTGATGGATTATATTAAATTTAATGGTAATGGAAGGAATACTGTAATTGGAAGATGCTGGAGGGAAAAGATATTGTGGAAGCAAGAGAAGGAGGCGCACTGCTGGTACAGAAAGCACCATGGTATAGGAATGGGCTCAGTTCCTGCCAAACTGCACCAAAAGAGCAAAAGATGCTCCATTCCCCCTAGGCAAAGACCAGAAAATGTACAGGATGATCTCAGCTAATATGGAAGCTGATCTGTAATATCCCCAAGGGAGATACATTTGGCAACTGAAGTGTGGAAAATAAATATTAGAAATGCCAGAATTTTTTGAATCTTCGAGTACATTTCAGAGGAATAAAATGACAAGTTCAATTAGGTTCCTCGAAGCAGAGGAGAGAAACTGATTAATCAGGCATGGAAGTTCCTAAGTAACCAAAACAACTGTGTGGGCTTTCTCTTCTTGACTCATGTTATAGGAGGAGGGTGTATCTATTTGAAAATGGAATGTATATCCACATGCTCTATAAAGGAACGTCCAAACATATCTAGATAGAAAATGGTCCCTATTATTTAGGTGTCTCCAGAGCCTCTCATACATTGTGCAAAGCTCTGGAATATGTACAGGGTTTTACTTCTTTGAAGATGAAGTAGCTTTTAAAAGAATATGTGGATTCAGTGCTATCATCCCAAAAGGGCAATATAAACTCCACAAGTAAACTTGTATTGAGCACAAAGATAACTACACCAAATGGCAACCTAGATTAAAATAAGACAACAAAACATTTATAGTATTTGTAGTCCAAAGGCTTCTTGGAAAATAGTAATGTCTGTCAGAAATGCACAATGTTTAGAGCCATGTACCTGCCAATTGTCAGCAGAATAGCAAGAGTTACTGTCCTCGGCCAGTGAAACATCACATTATTATTGCATCTGAGCTGGCTCTTTCCCAGAGCATTGGCTACCGTCTCCACCAGCCTCAGAAAGCTGCCTCCTGCAGATGGGCTTTTTCAGAGGTGTCGTACACCTCACTGCTCACGGGAAGAGACAAACAAAAGCCAGTGCATGTGACACACAGCTGAACTGTGCAAACAATATCATGCAAGAGGATGCATCCTGGTCATAAAGCTACAGGATGTCTGCAGAGAAATTTAATTTTCCTGTAGTGCTTCGTTTGCTCACTTTGGCTGAAGGCTGAGGGAGGGGGAAGGGAACCCCCACTAGTCTCAAATCCCTCATGTTTTGGAAGGGATTTTGGGGTAATTTTTTATGTAATTTCTGGTAATAGCTGATTGAATTTGATCACGACAGTGAGTAGGAGGGTGACCAAGGTAGGGCTGTACTCCTTGGTCATAAGCACAGCAGAGCACAAAGCCACTGACACAGCCGCCACACTCATCTTGTTTTGGGCTTTTCTCCATCTCCCAGCACCCAGCCCTCCTCCGCACCATGCTCCCGATACTGTGACACCCGGATGCTCCTGCCCACCGCTGGAGCGTGTGGGTGCGTGGCCTCCCGGCGTCACAACATTTTCGTGGGTGTTTGTGTCATGAGCAACTCAGGCAGCATCACTTATCTGTGTATCTCCTCGACAGCACCAGGCACTCTAACCTGGGGATTGCTGGTTTATTTTTGTGGAATATTCTGCTCATACGGACTCATAGCTGCTTCCCACAGGAGAATGTCTTGGAGTAGGAAACGTTCCAAATAACATATGAACTAGGGAAAAGTGAGAGCTAATAGATGAAGCATAAAGCTTAGCACCAAACCCTCACAGTGCTTAACCCTGACTCTGCCGATGACTTGCTGCAACAAGGGGGGGGGGGTGAGCTTTTTACCTAATGTCTCTCCCCCTGCCCCCAGCAGTTTTTATAAGGATGAATTATTTAATGTGTGTACACAGCTTTGATGTTGTATGCACCACTTCATATGTACATAAGTGCTAAAGATTATTGGGTGGTTCTGTCATCGTTAGAACACTAAATATGCATTTCTGGGCTTAATTAGGTGTGCAAAAATGGCTGTACACAGCCACACCAGAAAATGTGAGTCCTGATGTATAAATAATTGTGAGGCCATGGCAGAATAGGTCTCAACAAGGGAAAGCCTATCTGGATTTAACCTTGGCCAAAGCCTGCTAAAGTGTCCCTTGTGGCCTCTAAGCTCCTAAGGCATCCAGAGAGGATTCCCACCTCAGCCCTTTCCTGGTCTGTGCAGTGTGAGTTTGAGCAGAACAGGGTGATTATTTCATGTATAGGAAAAAAATATTTTAAAAAATCAAACAAAAACCTGTCCAGAAGGTTTTAAAATATAAGCTCAGACCTTGGGCTTATCAGAAGTTTTGAAGAGACTTCTGTCTACTGTAGGAGGGAAGGCTGTGCTCTGTAAGTCACCTGGACATGTGTGAGTCAAGCCACCCTGAAGCACATTTCACAGCTTGACTAGGTTCTCCACTGCTTTGCTTGAGGTGTGATATGTCACATCCAAATTTGTGCTAACCACTAGCCTTTAGTTGCCCTGTAAAAATGCTCCACTTGCAAAGTCAATATATTGACACTGACAAAACCCTTTATGCAAGTTACAGAATCACAGAATTATTTGGGTTGGAACAGACCTTAAAGATCATCTAGTCGAACCCCCTGCCATGGGCAGGGCCATATGTCAGCAAGGCACAGCAAGCACTGATTTACATTTGTGCAATTTACTGCTGTTTCGTGGCCAGCTAATCTCCACCAGTGCAAACATCAGCTTTGCCTATGTGCACTTGGGAACAATGCTGACAAAGCTCCATCAGTGGCTGTCACCAGTGGTATAATATGGCAAAATCCCCAAACCAAATAAGGCCTTAATTTCTCATTGAGTTTTGAGTTTCCTGAAATCTAAAGTTGAAAGAGGCTTCATCCTTTGCTCAAGGAGTAAAATTCTCTAGTGAGAGAAGGTAAATAAAGGTTCATAGTGTACAGGCTTCTGCAAATAAACGCCTGAGAATCTCACCAGTGGGATCTGTGTGGAGTAACTGCAACAGCATCTCAGCCTCATCTGTGTTGCAGGACCTTGGGAAAAGCAAGTTCAGCTTCTTCTGATGAACCTGTGTCATCACAGGAATGTTTTCAGAGTACATTTTTCATATGTTAATAGTTTTCACATTATTAAACTGGATCTAATTATGCTCGGTTTGCTAGGAGCAGCAAATCATATTCACAATAGTGTTTTCATTTAAAAAATTATTCTATACAAAGATTTCATTAAGATGTTAATTGCTACTGGAATTATATGCACATAAATAATAAACAAGAATACCTACACATTATTAAAAAATAATTTCCACATATACCAAGCCATTTCCTTTAATTTGTTTTAGATTTTAAGTGGGAAGCAGTGTGCCTAATCTACCCAGTGCCTAGAATGAGCAAAAGACTCTCTGTTGTGAAAACATGGCTTTTTTTCCTTGTCTGCATAGTGTGACTTTTCAGACAATACTAAAAGAATAGGTGATGCCCTTTTAGCATCAATAAAATGGATGTGTAGTCCCTGTATTTTAACCAAGCAAGAGGAACATCTGAACCTTCAAAGAGGTCTGAATGGGACAACCATGTCCCTTGCAAGAATCCCTCTGAATTTGCTGGTCTTTCCTGTCAGAGAATTCACTGTGAGATGGAAGTGAACTCCCCAGCCCATGTATGACCACTAGACCCTAGATAGCAAGGGTAGCAAGGACACAGTTGTGGTCAAAATCCTAACAAGATGCCCTTCCTCCACTGAGGTGGCAGCAGCTCATACATGTGAGCTCAGTCACTTCACAGGAAATCATCTGTGCTTGTGCCTATTGGTTTCCAGATGTAATGACAAGATAGGGCTTGTTTTTGGCCACTACAATGAGAATTCCTTGCTCTTGCATAGCATACTGGACACTGAGATCAAAGATGCCCTATGCAAGGTCTGCAGACACGCCCTGTTGGGCAATAGCCATTTTTGGTGACACAAAAAGGAGAGTGAAAAGGAAAATACAAAAGCTCTGGCAGTATCAACAAATTCTCCTTTCTGTGCCTACCCTCTAACACCACAGGCTAAGTGTGCAGGAATGGAGACCTTTCACTTGGGAGAAAAGTTGAAAAGAACTAAAGGAATGTAAATGCCATGTGAAAACACACTCAGATTTATAAAAAGTTTCTTCTTCAAGAGAAGCCACAATAGAAGCCTGAAAGCCTGAGCAATACAAACTAGGAAATAGAGAAAGGAAATTAAATTTTTCAGACCCTGGATGTTTAGATAGTGTTATCTTCAAGACAACAAACAGCAAGGGGCCAGGAAATTCCAAATTAAATCCAACACTCTCCTTATTTCCTGATTTTCTCTTGTTAAGGATGAAAAGCACAGCCAGGATCAAGTTAACATTATATTTCCTGCCATGTGACTCTACTGGCATAGTTTTTGTTGCTAGGTATAAGTGGACTAACCTACTCTGAAATTGAAAAAATTAATTTCCTTGGCATGCAAGGAGAGGTAAGACAAGAATTTCAGAGCTGTAGTTCACAGGCAACCTAACAAGTCCAGCTGCTGGCCACACAAGGTTTTTTGTAAATCCAAGGTGAATATCTCATGGATGGAGTTCATGGCTGATGACAGATTCTTTTGTTATTAGATGACATTTATTGATTAATGTGAGCTATTTGACAAGTGTTCATCCTATCAGAATTTAAATCATGGAGCTCATTGGTGTTACTGCAACACAGCTGCCATTTTCTGAAGTGCAGGAATTCCCATGAGTTGATCATGAAAGTCAAAAGGAGCAAAACTTCACAAATTCACCCCATGCTCATCTGCACCCACCAGCTCACCAGGGCTGTTGGTTACTTGGAGCTTTTGACATGCCCTGCTTCAGGGAGACACCATCTGGGGTACAAGATGAGGATCTGACTGGCAGTAGGAACTCCTGAGGGGAGGGGCTGAGCCCAAAGAGTGATGCAAGGAAACCTGTGCCATCCCCAGGCTCAGGCTGTGGCCTGCAAAGCTCAGCAGTAAGAGCAGCATATGGAGGACAACTGGGTGTTAGTGCCAATGCAGCATATTTGCCAGGCAAAAGGGATTTGAAAGGCAACCGAGTGGATTACAGACCCCCAGCTTGCCACACACTGTTTGGCACAGGCTTGGCACAGGCAGAAATGTGCCCAGTCGTAGGCTGGCACTGATCCTACCCTACTCCTCTCTCTGCAGCCAGGGTCCTTCCAACCACCAAAGCTCAGCACAACCTTCCAGTACCTTCCTTGTTATCAGGAAATAGTTTGGACTCAGAAAGAAAGGAAGGAAGGAAGGAAGGAAGGAAGGAAGGAAGGAAGGAAGGAAGGAAGGAAGGAAATATACTTTGTAGCCAGCGAGGTAAGGGGAATTCCATTTACAAGTGACATTTGAAAGGAAGGATTCTATACTTTGTTCTGATATTTCAATTTTACTTCCTATTTAATATTTTTTTATTCACCTTGGAAAAGTCTAGCAACACAGTTTGCATTTCAAGCAACACCCTGAATCAGTCTGCCAGAGACAGATAGATATGGTTCTTTCTCTGCTAAGGCCTGGCATGTCACTTCTTGCTAAAGACAAGCTGAAATTTCAAGACACTACTGAAGGGTGTGGTAAG
>VYZT01024169.1:0-19527 GCA_013400735.1 Pomatostomus ruficeps | reverse complement strand
GAAGGGTGTGGTAAGTCCTTTCCAGGATTTGCAAGGAAATTTTATCACAAGGATTAAAAGTGATAAATAAAACCCTCCAAAGTTGGTGGCATAGTGCTGCTGTAAGTGATGCCTCAACACAGCCCTGCCGTGACATGCTTTATGAAAATCATGATCAAGAAAACCTACGAAAATGAGACAGTAAGTTCGTAATTTTTTAAACTTTAGCTGTCTCTGAGCTTTCTTTCGCAACTCTGACCCCTCTCCAGCTAAAAATGCTTGAACAAAAAGAGAAGGAAAAACAAAGAAAAATGGGGGGACAACAGTCATGGACATTTATTCATTTTATTTGTCCAGGAGGGAGAAAGAGAGGGAGAGATGGAGCTCAAACTAGAAAAAGTTGGGTTTTTCCTTATTTAAAATGTTGAATATAAATTTCACACTCTTTAGAACAAAATACAGTATGAAGAATCTCTACTAGCCCCAGGCAGAGGCAGAGGAGAACTCCCCCAGATATATGCATTGTGAGATATTTTGGATGAGTTAGGAGGCAAGGGAGTAAGAGAGGTCTCCAGCAATGAGCTGATGACAAAGCACCCAAAAGAACTTCTGCATGCAATTTAATAGCCTGTCTTTTATAAACTAACCTCTTATTCTCCTCAATTTTGCAGTGACCAAACACCAGATCCATTTTCTCAGCTGAAGGAAAGAAAGACATATGTCTCTCAGGAAAGCACCTCAGCTAGCAGGCTAGGGATTAACATATATGATTTCTCCCTGCATTCCACACTCCACCCTTACTACTCTAGTCCTACTAATTCGTGTAGAAACATGAGAGATTCCTAGGGTATGTCATGAAGGGAATCAGGGACCTACCCTAATGCAGCCTCACTGCTAAGGGGCTATGAATGGTGAAACAGCACTGTGCTCTTATTTTATAAAATAAGAGCACAGACTGCTGTTTACTGTAAAATGCAGACAACAGGTATCCCCTGCAAATGGAACAGGATTCAGGGTTGTGTTCTTACCAGCACCTTTGTACATCAGGTCAACACATCTTCAGTTCTTCTCTGAATAGTGAAGTGCTCCTAGTGAAGGCAAAATGGGTGGAGGACATGAAGATGGATGAAGCAGTGAATGAAGGTGGGAGAAGCATATGAAGTAATTAGGAACACATAGGAACAACTCTTAGCCCTGTGTGATTTAGCAGAGTCAAATGAGAAGGTGGTTCAGGAAAAAGGAATGTACTTTGTATCTACTGAATGACAAACTGTGTTTAATAAAGATGTGACTTTGCAAAGGATTTAGGATGGAGGCATAGCAAGCAGGTGAACACAGACATCAGTGGCATAGGGCATGTATGGTTCTTGGTTGAACAGATAATGCTGAAAAATTAGAAGCTGTCAGAAAGAGTCAGAAGAAATACCCAAACATGAGACAAAAGATTTTGAGAGGACCTTTAAGAAGCTTAGTCATAAAAGTAGATCAAAAAATGATTGATTGATGTGCTGTTGGAGAAAAAATTTTCCACAAAGAAAAAACACAAAACACTAAAAAACTGCTGACTTTAGCAGAAACAGAAACCAGTGGCTGAAAGAGGAAGGCAGATGTGTTCATATTTTGAATGAGGAGAAATTCTTGTACAGCACAGAAGACAATAAACCTAAGAACAAATCTCCAAGGAAAGGTCTCGACTTTCAGTCTTTCAATGACCTCAGAGCAAGTCTGGGTGCTTTTCTGGCAGGTATTGCTAAACACAAACTTCAGCTGAGTTACCAGCCTCAGCACAACAGCAACAGACAGGGAAGAGTGTCTCACAGACACCAAATTGGACCAGATGGTCTTGTGGGTCCTTTTGAATATGTTCTCTGTGAACATGCAAACTTAAGGTCTTTAAATCTTTCTTAGAAAATTACAAATGCCTTCTCCTCAGATTAGCAAGTGCAGCACACAGGAAGCTTGGATAAATCAGTGCTTTAACAATAAAAACAAGATATTCAATTATGCATGACTTGCCCCTACACTATTCAAAGGATATTGGCATTTTTACTTCCACTCTCTGAGAACCTGCTGTGAATACCACTTGGACCAGGAACACTGATGACATTTTGAAAGAACTACATCATTCACCTGATGAAGTTTTTATGAGACAAGGAATTTACTTTTATCCATTTATCTACAAGAATAAACATCTGAAGGCTTTAAAACTGCAAAACATATAAAAAACCCTGTCTTTTCAGGACCTTTTACAATGAAGTACATACACACACTAGTCTGCCAGTTTATAAGGTTTGTCTTTCAGCATGCTGCCCTGTTAAATTCCTCTGTGGCCTCTCTTTCTCGTTTTTCAGTTGTTTGGATGAAGTCCTAGCCTCACCTCAGACTACAACCAAACCTGATGTGGGAAAAGGGGGGAAGTTTTGCAGTTTCTCTTTTGCTCTTAAAATGTCTTCCTGCTAACCTTTTTGGATTTCCCAGGTTTGTCTAACCAGTGCTGCTTATCCTGACAGTTTTGGCTGGTCCTCTACTCCCTTCTGTGTGAGTGTGGTGAGGGAACAAGCCTGCACCCTACTCTGTCTTCAGGTGCACACCAGAGACAGTGGCTGGGCCAGTGCTGTACAGCCCACATACACACATTTCTTAACACTCAAACTTGCAATTCCTTTCAAGTTTTCTGTCATTAAACCCTATACCAACAATTCAGGTGTTCTTCCAGGTGGCACCATACTCATAACAACAAAAACCATACACAATGTTGGGACTTTCAGCTGCAGAACGGGGCTCTGGATGCTTGAGCTAACACAGTGAAATATTCACCCTTCAAGCTAACTGTCGATGCAGGAGCCAATAGACACAGTTTGCTAATAGTTTTTATAGATTCTTGCTAGAAAAGAGAAGAAGCTCAGAAAAAATGTTCCTAATCCAGGTTCATGATAGAAGAGTATTCAAGAGGAGTATTAACAGATACCTCCAAACAAGTTCTCTGTTCTCACCTCTTCTTTCTTGTCCATTCAAAAACCATGCTTGCTGTAGACTTACATCTCTCTTGCTCATTCTTTCAGTCTATTCTTGCCAGTGACTTAGAGCCTACATTCTTCAGGTTTCTCACTCCAGTTTCTGTTTTCTTATCCATTTATCTCTATGCTTTCCCTCCAGCTTTGTTCTTCATCACTCCAGTCCTTTGACTCTCCTGTCCCAGCATCCAAGTTTGTTTCCTCATTTTCAGTATCTTCGTCCCGTCTTTATTCTCTCCATCTCTATGTTCAGCATGTTTGGCTCCCTGCTTGATCTCTCTCTACCTCCCAGGGTGTCACAATCCCAGTCTCTTGCCCCATATTACTCACAATTCCTGTCTGGCTTTTTAACCAACCAGGTCTTCCCCTCAGCCAAGATCCTGCTCACAGGCATCTCTCTTTTCCCCCCCCCCCCCATTAGGTTTCTAAGCATAGTCTCTTTTGTCTCACTAAGCTCAAGATACTGCTTTATTTCTTTTTTCTTCTCAGCCTTTCTTCCATAACCCCGTTTTCAGTATTCCCAGTCTCTGCTCCCTTCCCAGTTTCCCCCCATTCCACCCTACTCTCACCAGCATCTCTCAAAATACTCACCCAGCCTGTTTTAATCTTCTTGCTCTTTCCTTCTTCTTTTCCATCATCTCCAAGTCACAGTGTCATTCCTTTCCTGTTCAGTCTTAGTCTTACCAGCATGATGGTAGAGCTGTGTTGATGTGAGTGTAAGCTGGGACAGGGGGAAAGTGCAATGGAAGCAGAAATTAGAAATGCAAGAGAAATGGTGAAGATGGGATTAGCAGCCTGTTTTTCCACTGAGTGGGTCCTCAGAAAAAAAATAAAACATTTGACTGCACTTTCTGTATACTCAGAAAGAAAGATAGTATCTTGAAGATCACATATTCTTTATGGAAAAATTCTGCTTTAAATGCTAAAATTGGCAGTTAAAGGTAGCAAAAATTTGGATCATTGCAATGATCAAGGGATCTTAATCAACAATTTGACATTATTCTAGGTGTAATTCAACATAATTTTATCCCAAAATCATAACATTTTCATCTGCATGACATCTTCATATTATTATTTCAGTCTAATATTGTGACAACATGTGATACCTTCAATAAGGATCATTGCAAAGTGCCAGAAGACTTTGTAGGAACATATACTACAAAACCATCTTTTTGGAAAAGGACTTAAGGTCCCAAATGAAGATTTAATTGGCTCAAGTCTTCCCATTTCACCCAGCAACTTTCTGATTATAAGAACACGAGGAGAGAGTGCAAAAGACAACAAGGTTAAGTAATTTTAAATAGGCAATTATCCATATATGGCCATGCTGAATCTGGGGTTTAATTGCTTCAGACATAGAAGCTTTTTCTCTAGCTGACTTTTCACAGCCCACAAACACACAAATTCCTGCAAAAGTAGCAATGTTCTGAATATGCATCATAATGAATTTTCCCATCTAAGTGCTCTGACCCAGTTCTAAGTCAAAGGTTTTTCTATACAGCTAAGTAAAAAAACTTAGTAAATTATAAGTGAACAACATTGGCCTACTATAACAGGATTCTTATAATGAAGTAGGAGCTGAATGACCAGCTGAATGACCAAAAAATCTGTCTCCATACTTTACAGAAAAATAACTGGAAAATGCAGAGCTCTATTTCCAAAACCCATATAAAATGCTGTACATTTGGCTTAACAGTTAGCTGTACCTTTCTGATTAATAAAATCATAAATCAAATTATTTTCTTATTTTCTCCCTATAATAGCTGCACAATGCTGAAATTTTGCCACTAGTCATAGAGCACTGAATCAGGTTTTCAACTAGCGATTTTTTATTTTACTTTATGGAACATCAGGTTAAAAAATTACCATATTTTTCTAGCAATGTTTCTTCTCTATGCATAACAGCAAAGAAAAAACCTAAGTACTGATTATTTTGTAAAGTCTGTTTGACTAAAGGAAGTCACCAAAAATATTAAAATCTCTGAAATTCACCATAAAAGTTTCATTTCCAAAAAGAGCCAGTAAAGCTGTCAAAGAAAAAAATTAATTTCTCTAATATATACTATTAGACCATACAGAAATCAAACTGTACATACAACAAGACTTAAATAACTATATAAATGCATCCTAAATCTCCCAAGACAGATGGTAGGTCATATACAGACAAGATATGCATTCCAAAATGACTTTTCTTTAATAGGAATAAGAAAGGGAAGAGGAAAGCATAGTGGGTAAATGGTTAAAATATTGTTATATTACAACAATACCCACAAGATTATGCTGCAATATTAGACAATGCAAAGCAAATGAAACCAAGGGATTACACAGTTGTTTTGCCCCTGATTCAGGAAATCACTTAAACACGTGTATGAGGATATCTTGATTCAGGAAGGAATGTAAGTGCAGGCTTAAATTTAATCATGATGATATTTTCACCTTCAGTCTAGCCCCTGTATCCTGGGTCCAGCATCTGGTGTAGTGGGAGGAAATACTAGGTATCCTCTGTACAGCAAAAACAGGTGAAAAGGTCTCCTGGCAGAAGATATGAGCTTGATGGCCCTCCCAGGTGTGGTGGAGGAGGGTGTTTGAATGAGGGTAAATAGATTTGCCCTATGAGCTCCCAAAGCTCTGGATTTATGTACAGATCACACTTAACAGAGCATACTGGGAAGCCTGCCTGCTCTGCATTGGCCAAAAACTCTTGTGGGCTCCTGAGATCATGAAGATATACATAGCCAATAAAGAACAAAACCTCCTTGATCTGCTCCAAGGACCCCACACTCACCGGTGTGGATTAGTTCAGCTGGTTTTGAATTTCATTTTTTTAACTACTCTGCTAATGTATCTATTACTTTTTGCCAGATTTGCTAGCAGACCATGGAAATTTAAAATCCTCAAAATATTAATAAGACCGGAGGTTCTTTGCAAATGTTATTAAAATACAAAATGCTTGCATAATACTATATATTTGCTTCAATATGGAAAAGAACATTCTTCTTCCTTCTCTTTCTCCCTCAGCTGTGCTGCACCCTAATTAAAACATAAAAAGAGGAGTTCAAAAGTCAATTGCAGAACTGATGGCAGGACTTCATAGTCATGACACATTCAGTGGAAACCTTTTCCCAAGTAGTAAGACCTGCTTTTGGTATATTTTTAAGACTAGCATTCAAAATTTAGTCCTAGACTCACCACAATACACTTTCTCTGATTGCTTGGGATCAAAAACTCACCTTGAATATGTAAGCTAATTTTGCAAACTGCAGAATTGTTATTTTCTGCTTTTCCTCCTGTATGCACTTTCTTTATAATGTTGCAAGACTTTTAAGTTCGTCCAGCAAAAGATATAAAATGACAGAGCTAATAATAGTGTTCCCAAAAATATAGTTTCTTTTTTCAAAAAAAAGATATTTTTATAGAATTAAGTGCATGTCATTTTCGAATATGATGTTTTATTTGAGAAAATGTAAATGATCTTTTCATTAAATAGCAAACAAAATGATGTATCTCTGAAAAATATGATAATGCATTTTTAAGGATGTGCAGATGGTGTAGTTAGAACATCTGCAGCATCAGAGGATATGAAGAAAAGGGGAATTTTTTGAGAGGATGAGTTACTACCTCCAATCTATGGTTTTGCAATTTTGTTGCAATGTTCTTTACTGAGAAGCATTTTCTACCCTGGAGAGCTCAGTATTTGGCCTCTTTTCAGAGCTTCTACTGGACTCCAGAGAAAATCTTAATCATAAAATCTATTAAACATTTTAATCAGTCCATAGTACATTTTTCAGCATGTCACCAGCTCAGCTTTTAAAATTTGCATTGAACAATGTTTATTTATACAAAGCACCTTCATAAGCAAAACAGTCATGTAATGGAGGAGGGCTAGGGAAGGATGGTCAGAGGTGTGGTAAAGCTTCGGGATGAAGAATCACTATGTGGCCTTGCACTTTTCAGTCCAGGAAAAAGGTAACCAGGGAACATGTTAGTGGTCCCTTTCAGGGGGACCATAGTGTGGATTGACATCTCACTGCCGGTTCAAGAAGGAAGGTGTGATAAATGAAGCAAGCAGGAAGTTGGGTCAGCTAGGACAAAAGATGTGGTTGGGCTGTGGATATCTCTGCTATGGGATGTTTTAGGTGACTGAAGTTAAACAAGTCCAAGGGTGCACTGAACAAACCCATGAAAGAGAAATCCATTCAAGATTGCTACTGCTTAGAAGTTGCGTCTGGTTTAGAAAACCTGCAAATGTCTAGAAGTTGGAGGAATGCATGTGGAAAATACACAGCCTTGTCTTGTTTTTGTACTCTTTCTAGGCATCCTGGCTTTGTCCACTGATGTTTATTACAGAGCCAAATGAATCCTTGGTCTCTTCCTATGGGTTTATTCTTCTGTTCACATACTTTAGTCTCCTTAATGGCAGAAATGGTTATGTGTGCAAATGTGCAGGTAACAAATTAATGAAACTTATGAAGCACCTTTTAATGATCTTCCCTATCATTACATATCCTTCCATGTGTCAAGAATTATAGGAATACATAATAGGTGTCATGTCTGAAGACCATTGAGGAGATAAGGAGCACTTACTGTCTCTGCCTAGACTATATGCTTAACTTCATCTAGTCTGGATTAATATTTTCACAAAATTAAGACTTAAGTATATAATTTTCAATATCCTTACTAAAATCTGGCTTTGGTTGTCCAGTTCAAAAGTGCTCAGACTTTTAAACGACCTGGGGAATGATGTCCACCTTAAAATACAAGCACTTTTGCCCATTTCATTGAAAGTCCAGTAGTCCAAGATAGTGAATGAACTGTAAAAATTACTTCCTAAAACCAGTATTTCAAATATATTTTAATCTTCTTTATATAATATTTCTATGTAATTTCTTTTTTTTTTTTCCCTAATTGTTAATTTTTCAGGTCCTGGAAGGACTTATGTACTTCGTGCTCTGTCACTTCTTGTATTATGACTAATGCAAATGGTGAGAACACTGTAGCTTCTGGTGGAGACTCCATCATCTTCAAAGTTTTCCTCCTGAGAAGGAGGCTATTTTTTCCATGTTACACAGTGATCTTTTGTTAGCCAGCTTCTTGATTGTCTTGCTCAGATTTTGATTTTTCAAGTAGATTTACAAAAGCCTTGAAGTGGAAAAAATAATTAAACAAAAACATATTTTGAAGTAGGTTTATATAAATTGCTCTGAGTCATTTTCTTCCCATCCACCATCACTGTACCAGCTTTGCAAAGCACGTCTTCCAGATCCCTAAAAGTTTCTTCCTGTTTTCTCTAGTGGCAAGACAAATATTAAACTACAGAGAAAGTTAAATAGTTCACCTTAGGTCATGTTTGTCAACAGTAAAACCATATTTTGATCAAATAAGACTTAAGTCACATTGTATGCTCTCCAGCTACCAGTGAAGAATCATCAAGATCACAGCAAAGATCACACCAACAGTCACAATTAGTCCATTTGCCAGGCAAAAGACCAGAATGACATCTGTTCTGGTTCTCCTTGATAGCCCTGATTCTATTCTCCTTGCCTTTTTTGTTTGCGTTTCCAAACAAAAGAAGTACACAATCATTATTATGTTCAAATTTTCAAATGAATTGAGCATTTAATCTGATGAACAGGACTGAAAAGGAGCAGGGCTTGATTATTTACTATCTGACATCTTTCACAGCATCGAGGTCTTTACTGTATCAGCAGAAGTTAGAATAGTAAATTTCTTATTGCAAAGACATATTTAACGAAGGAAGATGCAAAGAAAGAGACTCATATGGAGTGGGAAATGTCACTTTAACAGCTGTAAAACACAGATAACTGCAATTCCTAAAGAGAGGCAAAAAGTATCTTTTTGGTACACATTATGATGACAAATATAACAATATTTTTGTTTCAGGCAATGCTTTAGTGTAAGATTTCAAGATGTGTCTATGTAAGACATGTGAATGATACAGAAGAATTACCAGACATTGTCTGCCACTTGAGTCAGGGTGACTTCTTTGTTTTGTAACTGGTACCAGGTGTTGTCACCCAGGGCTGAGGCACCAAGGGATTACCCTGCTGCAGAAGAATTTTAACAACGGCAATTGCTATGATAATAATGATAATAATTATAATAATGAAGACAAAAGTGAACATGCCAACAAAAGACTGAATTCAAGGACTTGAGTGCTGCTTTTCAGTTCCCTGTCTCTATCAAAGTCTGCAAAGTCTATATTTAAAGCAAATAACCACTAGGCATGGAAAGAAGTTATTTTGCATGGCCCAGAAACACTGTAGTGAGGAGTAGCTGCACAAGTCTGAGGAGTGAAAGCCATAGCAAGGATATCAAGTAAGAATACATTTTATAATGCTGCAGTCTCTTCAACCATTCACTTAAGGAAACTGAGCCATTACTTTGGCTGTTTCTCTAAGACCATACTCACCAGCTAGAAGATGTATCTAACAACCCAGGAACAGTGGAAAATGCTAAAGATAATCAATCAAATTCCCCTATCTGCTTTTTGACCATGAATAAAGAAAAGCCTGCAATCCAAAACCAGTCATCTTGTTCTGAAATTTAATTGACCTTATTTGTTCAGTATTGTTCAAACAAATCAGGGAATTGTCAGGCATTTTCCCAGATCTCTCGAGCTTTGACAGTTTTACACAAGCCAACCCTAATTTTTCTTTCATTTGCCCTTAAATAGATTCTAAAATTATAAGGTACTATTTTGTTGATGGCTGGTATGCAAAACTCATGTTCACCCTGGTAGGAATTCTGAGTAGCAGAATTACTGCTGGAAAACCATATCTATTTCCATTTATACTTTATTTCTACTTCTGTATGAGGTCCTGTGCCACTGTCATCACTGTAGTATCTAAGCAACTCTTCTATCACTTCATTTGAGTTCCATTCTCCTGCATCACAGAATTTTCATTCAGATATTCTTAACCACAGTTCATCTATAGGAGCCTTCTGATTTTTCTGCAAGATACAGGACAGGTAAGAATGGTGAACTGGCTGAGAATAATATATATAGTAAGTCTGAATATTTGGATTGTCATACAAATACCTCCTTTAGACTAATTCACTTCATTGTCTGCAATGTGTCATTTTAGAATTACATGCGGTTGTGGGGAATGGGCGTTAATGAAAACCATCTTTGATTTTTGCAATTCCATTAATGTAATTTATTATCCCCTTGGCAAGACGCAAGTTTGGAACTCTAAGAACACTTCTATTTACAGGCTGTAACAGGAGCCTGATGAAAAGAGCAAGTTTTGTGTTGTTCACAGCTAATCTATTCAAGTTTTCTTCCTAGGCAAGAAAGTCTTCCAATAATCAAGAACCAGAACTGCCTGAGAGACAAGCTGATAATACAAAAGGATGTTTTCCAAGCAAACAAGCAGGAAGCAGACAAAAGCTGATTCCTGGTTAGCTGGTTCACAATGAACAAAGACAGACTCACATCAGGTACACTTTTAAGCCCCTGACTGCACTCCTGAAGTCCAAGCAACACTCCCATTAGAAAGTGAGATTGTGCCACAGCCAGAATGTGCCTTTCAAACACCTTCAGCTTACAGGTGAGGCTACAAAGAGGTATTTACACCAACTTTCAGAAAAACTATACTTCGCTTAGTAAAAGTAGAAATAACAAGTCATTTTTTTGAAACATGCAAAGTCTATGACTTTCAACTTAAGTCTACTGCCCACTACAGATCTATGCACTACTTCACGATAAAGATTGATGAAAAAACCACTATTCTATATTTTATACAGTTATGTTGCAAAAAAACAATCCCACACTAAAATTGTATGCACTCCATTAGAAATTGTCTAAGGTTCTAGAAATAAAAAAGGGATTGACAATATATCTGAGAGTTTCAAGCAGATTGCCTCCAACTCTGCCCAAAACTTAGCATATTAACTTTACCTGTTGATTATTTCTATTTATATTTGCTAAAAAGGGAGTGCTTTTAAATGAAATGCAATTCCTCTTCATCTTCCTCTCCCTCAATTTTTTCATTGAGCTGGAGTTCCTCCTAGATCATGTCATGGACTGTACAGTAGTGCTCCATCTACAAGCAGATGATCAACCAAATGTTTATAAGGTCCAGCAGCCAACAGTTCTGTCCACGGGTTTTCAGATCCAGAAAATATGTATCACTCCGGCAGGGAGGAACAAGATTTTGCCTGTGCAGACTCTTGGGTTTCAACTCTTGATATAATGATGATGCATAGTTTTTTTCTTCCATTCTAGGCTATCTATAAGCCTTTTTCTGTGGCTTGATATCTATTTAAAAATGAATGGAGATAAGCTAATGGGAGAGAAGTATTACATACACAGAGGAGATCCAGGCTGTTAGCCTTGGGCACCAGGATTCCCTATTAAATTGCTGTGCAAATGCAAGGACAACATGGTTTTGCTGATTACGTTTGTACAGTAGCAGTTATAGAACTGTGTCTTTCCTGTCCGAAGGAAGCTCTGACACTGAAGTCATCAGCAGGAAAGGGACTCAAAAGAGGTGGGAGCTACAATGGCCTCTGAGACACAGAAGTGCTATTGCCTCTACCTTCTCCATTGAAGTGCCACAGGACACACACTCCACAGCTTGCACTCTCACTCCTGAGAAGTGTGGAGCTTGGGGCACAGCTGGGATCTCAGTAGGCTGACACCCTTCATGTGGCATCCTAATGAGGATTGTTCTCTGCTCTTTCATTCTTCACTTGCAGAGTCCTCCCTCCTCACAGGACTATTATTACCAAATATAAACAAACTGCCTCCTGGCTCCAAAGTCTTCACAAAACACTGAACAACACAACGGCCAGGGGTGTGGAACACCCTTAAGTGTTTCAGGGTAGTGATTTAGTAAGAAGGACATGTAGAAATGTCAGTCACTGAAAAATGGGAATTCCTCACAGGGGTTCCAATAATTTTTGATGAAGATAACTTTTTTTTTCTGTTATGTTTCTCTTGCTATAAAAGACAAGGAGAAACTTTAGGTCTGAACAGTTCTGAAAACAAAAGAAGAGACCACTCACTTATGCCAAAAGATCATTATGCCTGTTTATCCAAAGGTCCCTAAGGAGCACAGTGATCACAGATAAAGGACACATGGAAGTTCTTCAGGCATAGATTTAAAATTGACTCACACAAAGTGAGTTTCAACACATGGAAATTCACACAAATTCTTGTGAGGTTTTACCTATCCTTTGCCATATCTCTTTCCTATCTCTTTCCCACCTCTCATATGTTAAAACCTGAAACACAAAGTGTCACACTATGTATTTTCAAGTGTTGACTTTGAGGCCAGGTTTGCCTATGGCATTGCTGCATCTGGCCACTGCTGCTCAGGTGACAAAACTTCAGACCACTGGTAAGAGGGCTAAAGATGAGACAAAAGCAAACATGTATTTATCAACCACACTGATAATTTTTAGCTCTGTTGAAGACTTAAGGGCTCTCTCTCTAGGAAAGTGCCAGGAAGAAAGGCCAGCCACAGGACAAATGCATTTCCGCTTCCTGCCCCATCCTGTAGCTCCGGCATGAAGAAATGTATCTCTGTGGAATAGTGAAAGGAGTGATCTAGGTGATGAGAAAGACAAAATAGAGAAACTTGAGCTTATTGACTTGACTGAGGCAGAGAAATGTTCAGAATTGCTTCAATTTTATTTTAAAAAGAAAAGAAAAAGTTAGGAGGTAATAAAGGGGATCCATTCTTTTCCTGACTAAAACTGTTTTGTTTGTGATTAAAGATATCTAATCTTTGTGACTAAAGATACCTAATCAGCCAGTTTTGGATGCTGAAAAATCCATTTCAGGCCTTTACCTGAAAGGGCAGATTTTTGTCCTTTTTCCTGATACTGATTTTGTGATTCTACCTTTGGATTTCAGCTTGTAGACCAGATAGACAAATGGCAAAGGAAAATATGGTCCCTCGACAGAAAGACTTAGATTTTCTGGAATAAGTACAGAAATTATTTTGCTTGAAGGTATGAGAAACTTGTCTCAATTCCCCAGTCCCCATTTCAAAAAGTCTTTTAATAAGGAACTGGGAAAAGCAGTATTGTACCATGGACAGAAACGCTACCCCTTCCCAGTCTGAACAACACAGCAAGCCATGCTCCCAGACAACAGAGCAGTTCTGCAAAATACAAGGGAGCAGCTATAAAGAACTACATCCAAACACAAGGAATCTTGTTTCATCCACTGATGCTGTCAGAATGATCTTTCTCATTTCCTCCTGACCCTGTTGGAAAAGTAAATACAATCTTCTGATCTGGCTAGACTTCTGGCCATCCACAGAGAGAAAAACTAGAAGTCCTTCTGCTGATTGCTGCAATGCTGCTGGCCAGGGCACTGGACTCCCACCCACAGTTTCAGAGGCTTGCCAAGCTGCTTTGGGGTGCGGGAGGGCTGGTGAAGGTCCTGTAGGGGTTCACCTAACCCACCGGTGTTCCAGGCGCGCAGAGGAAGGAGAGACGAGGCGGACGGCTTCCCAGATGGTTAATTCAGGCACGGGGTTCATGCCAGAGAAGCACCGGCATGGCGTGTTACAGTTACATATATACCAAGGCAAGGGGACGCAGGAGGGTACAAAACATCCTATGGCATAGAAATGTGGGGTTTGAATTTGGCGGGCTTGCAGCTGATTGGAGAATACAGAGCCTTCCCGAGGGAGAAATGAAATACTGGGGCGGGGGAAAGAGGGGAGATGGCAGAGCCTGGCCATGGGAAAAACCGAAACCTGGCCAATAGTACACTGCAACAGCTGATAACTTCTTATATGTACCTAATTAAGAGTTAATAATTTTTAAAGTCCAAACAATGTCACTCCTGGGGAAACAAAGCCTAGAAACTCCTTTGAGCATCTCTGTGCGAAGCCAAAGGATACTGATCTGGCAGTAAGCAGGACAATCCATTCTTTCTAATCTATTTAATACACCTTAGAGCTTGTCTTCCTCAGATTCCTGTATAGTCATAAATATTTTCTGAGTCAATAAATCTCATCCTTGTAAAAATTTCTCAATGGGTCTGTTGGGTGGTTTCATCTGACCGCTTTTCAGCAAGTCTACTCAGTCACAGCTTAAACACGAGCAAGTGAGTCGTCCTATTGATGACTCACTGACTCAAGTCAAAGGAACAATTTTCATGCTTAAACCTAAAAC
This sequence comes from Pomatostomus ruficeps, assembly GCA_013400735.1. NCBI lineage: Eukaryota > Metazoa > Chordata > Aves > Passeriformes > Timaliidae > Pomatostomus > Pomatostomus ruficeps. The sequence continues at coordinate 5,377 of VYZT01024169.1, read as the reverse complement.
AGATTAAGTGCTCTGCTTATTCAGGTCTCAAAAAAGGAAGATTCCACTATACAAGAAGGCACGGAGAGGCTGAATAGTGGGAAAAGCAGGGGGGAGGAGGGAGAAAGATTTGGGTGGTTTGTGACTGCCATATGGATTTAGAAGATGAATGAACAAATTTTGTTACTGTACAATGGCAAAAAAGGCCTCTACAGAGATACAAGAAATAGTCTATCTTACTGAAGAGGTAGGAAATAAGGCAGGATTCTCAAGCCAGTTTTACCTCAGTAAACAACATGGAGGGAAGAAACACGGGGAGGGATATCTCGAAGGATTTCTTTCTTCCTAGTCTGCCATAATTTTGAATAAGACCTCAATTTAAATTATTCAGGAAAAAATGAATTTTTATGAGCAAGGCATTTTTCATGCTTTCTCTGATTAGGAAAGATGTGTGACTCTTCTCCTGTTTTGAGAAAATCAGAACACTGCTACTTTCATCATGAAGTCAGCAAAATCTCATTAGCATATGAGCTGAAAACAGTACCTGTATTGTTTTTAGTGTTATACTTCAATATATCTATTGTACATAAGCAAATTCCAGATAGCCACTAAGACAAAAACTCAAAAGTTTGTTCTCCTGCTTCTGAATTGAAGTGTAAAAGAGAGAAGTGCAGAACCAGTGCTGCTGATGCTACCAAACTTAGTGAGACAAAAAGAGATCTATGTTAACCAGCCGTGGTGCAGTAAGAAATAAGTAGGTAATAGAAAACCCTCTTTATTTTAGCTTGAATTTTTACAAAGAATAAAGAAAGGCTCATTGTTAGCACAAGGAACCTCTTCATTTCTATTCTGCCATTTCCTCTTATATGTCTCTTTTACTGGGCTGCATTTCATGACTGTCATTATCACAGCACACAAGCTCCTGCCTATATAGTACCGGTGACATGCAGTCTTACGAAGATTGAGTGCTACATAAAAAACACAAGGCCGTTTCACTATAGCATTGCAAGCGTCTCTGTGAGCTTGCCAGTTGATGTGTGGACTGTGTATTTTACTGAGGCAACAGTATTTCCCTTTTCTTGGTTTCACACTGGAAAGTGACTGAATGGGTATCACTGCAAAATTCCATAATAGCTGAACCATTGGGAAGAATGTGTGCTTTATGGCCATATATAAAAGAAAGGAAAAAAATAGGAGGGTTATTTTTTAATAGATCTGTAAAGACAAGTTGTGTTGTGTCAGATGCACAGAAATATGTTTATTCTACTCCAACAGCTTCCAATTGGTCATGACCTTTTGGCCCCTGGGAAAATTTCTTTCATCTCCTCATTCCCTACTTGCACAATTAGGAAGGGCTTTATGGTTGCGACTTGCTGCACATATGTTCATCGGGCTCTATGCCCCATTCTTTTGAAATAACAGTAAACATTACTCTCTGAAATTATTGTTTCCCTCACATAAGAAGGAAATTGAAGCTGCATAATGGAGCAAAGTCATGTGAGTCCTTGTATTACCAACTCACCAGTGAGAAATCAGGGCTTAATTGCATTATGACATCAAAGGACATAATCTGCCCAGAAGTCTGCACAATTCATAAAGAAAATGTGGTAAATACATGCAGTATCAAATTTTTCTGCACAAAGTAGAGTTCAATTACCAACCTTGTCTCGAATTAACATCTTCCAAACATATTTAAATCAATATGCAGGAGGTATATAAGTACAAGACATCTTCACCCAGACAAGGCCCTCAGAAAATGGTATTTCTCCTATACGAGAAATTTTAATAGGTATATCACCAATGATATGAAAATCTCTGTACAGATCATAAAGTTCATAATTCTTCAAAATGCTACTTGTAAATTATGCTTTCCCTTAAAATTACTTAGAATACATTTTGCTCGGTCTAATGCCTAAGAATGAAGTATGTAGCAGAAAGCCAGTATTTTACAGGGACTTGAAATCAAGAGCATATCAGTAGAGAAAGGAGATCTAAAACATTACTGGATTGTTTAACAGGGTAATTAAAGGGTGGAATGCTATCGCTCCATCCTACTTTCACCACACTAACAGAGAATGTTTCCTTTAAATCAACTTATTTGCTCTCCATTACTGTGTCACAGTGTTTCACTTACATCCACAGTCACCTGGCCCACAGTATTCCTTCACATGGACAATACTATTTCCTTCAGTACCAGCGCATCCGCTAGTTAACGGAACCTCTAAAAGGCCAATGCCCTTGAGGGGAAAAGAATAATCTTTCTTCATTTCCTTCATATTCTGTTTTCGTTTTTTTCTTTCTTTATCCTGGATGTTAATATGATGTTTCTACCAAACACCAGGCAAAACAGACCTTCTCAGAGCACCTGTTAAAGCTATCCTATGCTGGTGTCTAGGATTTTAATACAACATCCACTTCTGTCAGACTCTGCACCCTACAGAGACAGATTCTTTGAATCATCATGCGTTAGAAAAATAACTGAAAATTAATTCAAAATTTTCTTACAGCATAAACACTTAAAAGAAACTAATATATGTTCTGCAAAACAGTTTATTCACTTTAAATATCAAAGCATTCAGTCTCCTGGCCTTTAAATGCTCAAATCAGATGGCACAGAGAATACTGTACAGACTGCCAACTCAGTCTTCCTCCAGTCTTGTGACTGTCTGAGTGTCTTCAACTCCCACCAAGGTCAATAGAAACCAAAGGCACTAAAATCCTGAAGGCACTGGAACTGGGGAGTCCGAAGTCACCTAACAGTGACCAAGAGTGCGTGGTACAGGAATATCACCAATAGCCTCCAAAATGAAGCCACTCAGAGCACAGAAGCTGGTGGTTAGTAATATAAGGCTTCTCATGAGAAACAGGTAAAATCAAGTGTTGACCACTAGGACTACATGGAGGGTCTTACTGAAGACAACAGGAGGTAACCTATGACATATGTGTGAAGTTAAGGAGAATTCCTACAAAACATTGAAGGAAGCAAAAAACAGTTCACTCTCACTATCAGGATTTCAATGGGAACACCCTCATTTTAACAATTACACATATACTCAAAACAAGTGCTGTAATTTTTTTTGCCAAACAGTGTGTACACAGTTCATTGGAATGACATAGCTTGTGGAGGAGGCAGGAATAATATGATTAAGCCCAGTAAATACTGAAGTTTTTGCCATTTTTCCAGAAGCATTTTGCTTACTAATAGACACGGAAAGAGGAGAGTTAAATCCCCTTTGCCATTGAATAATAAATAGAAAATTGGTTTGAATATTGCATTTATGATGCATCTGCCTTCCGTAAATGTAAATAAATATAAATATACACATAAATAGATTTCAGAAAGTTTCAGAGATGCCATGCAAATCATGTGAAAAAGAACTTCAGATGACAGAGGGAGGCACCACCACTTACTGAAAATGGCACAGAATGAGGATCATTTTCTGTTCCAGAGAATGTCTTATAGATGCAGAGACAGAGGTGTAGATGGCAGTGAACTGATACCTTTATTAATGGCATTCCTCTTTCTTCAGTGCCATGTAGGTTGTTTTAGCTAACAAAAACCAGGAAATCTATGAAAAGACAAAAGGCTGGCTTGATAAAAACTGGGTGCTAGGCTAACTGTAGTCACATTTACCAGGAAAAAATTTCACCATGTCTTATCCATGGGAATATTAAAATTTGAGGAGTATATCATACTTAAAGTGTTGATTAAAAAAACTCTTTTAATTAGATCTGCAAGTTCTTTTGGTACTCCTCTGCCTTTTCCTTTTGGACAGCTTTTTCTCTCATTCCTATGTTTCATTTCCCCACCTCTTAGTTGCTGCCAATGCTGAGGAAATTAACTACTGAGATACTCTAACAAATGAAGTCTTAACTTCAAGTCATACAAGCTAACCTAAAAACAAAGTGGTTGCACTGCAGTAAAATAATACCTAAAAAAATACCTAAGTGAAATTCACCCTAAAGAAATGTAAATTAACAGACTGCAAGAGGGGTGGTGAATAAGCATGACCCACAAAGAACTGAATACTTTGCCATACCATAACAGCAGTTCTGAGAGAAAGCTAGAGGTAAGAGGGGACAAAACAATTAGATCACAAAGACGCTAAGGCAAAACCAAGGAAAGTATGACAAGATAACATTAACATATGCTTTAATTATGCTTTAATGCCTCTATAAACCTGGATTATGACTAAAAGAGAAATGGATTTGAGCCTCAGCATGACTGCAAAAAAATTGAGAAAACTGAGTCAGTTCAGAAATGAAGAAATATAAAGGGCTAGATAGACGAATCTAGGGAATAAGAAGGACTGTGAAGGAGAAAAGTAGTTCACAGCATTACTGGAAGCAACCATTCAGCCTTTCAAAAGAGAAACAGAATCATAAAATGGTTTGGGTTGGAATTGACCTTAAAGATCTTCTAGTTCCAACCCCTCTGCCATGGACAGGTACACCTTCCACTAGACCATGTTGCTAAAAGCCTGATCCAGCCTGACTTTGAATACTTCTAGGAATGGGGTATCCACTTCTCTGAACAACCTGTTCCTGTGCCTCACCACTCTCATAGCAAAGAATTTCTTCCTAATACCTAATATAAATCTGCCCCTTTGTCCTATCACTACATGCCCTTGTAAAAAGTTCCTCTCAAACTTTCTTGTAGGCCCCCTCTAGGTACTGGAAAGTGCTGTTAGGTCTCTCCAGAAGCCTTCTCTTCTCCAGGCTGAACAACCCCTGCTCTCTCAACCTGTCTTTCACAGGAGAGGTGCTCCAGCTCTCTGATCATCTTCACGGTCCTCCTCCAGACTTGCTCCAGCAGGTCCATACCCTTCTGATGCTGGGGCCCCAGAGCTGGTTGCAGTACTCTGGGTGGGGTCTCACAAGAACCGAGTAGAGGGGCAGAATCGCCTCCCTTGATCTGCTGCTCACACTCCCTTTGATTCAGCCCAGGACATGGCTGGCTTTCACCAACAGCCCCAAACCCTTCTGCTCAGGGCTGCTCTCTACCCAGTTTCCACCCAGTCTGTGTTTGTGCTTGGGATTGCCCTGACACAGGTGCAGGACCTTGCATTTGACCTTGTTGAATTTCACGGTGTTTGCACAGACCCATATCTCAAGCCTGTTCAGGTCCCTCTGGATAACATCCCTTCCCTCCAGTGTGTTGATTGCTCCACATAACTTGGTGTCACTGACAAACTACTGAGGGTGCCCTCAGTTCCACTGTCCATGTCACTGACAAAGGTGTTAAATAGCACTTGTCCCAACACCGACCCCTGAGGAACGCCCCTCAGCTCTGGTGTCCACTTGGACATCAAGTTGTTGACTGTAAATCTTTGAGAATGACTATCCAGCAAATTCTTTATCCATCGATCAAGGATACAAGGATGTCATGTGGGACAGT
>VYZT01024161.1:71006-85337 GCA_013400735.1 Pomatostomus ruficeps | reverse complement strand
AGTGTATTTAGTAAGTGGCTGGCATGGAAAAAATTTTCAGTGTGTAAAGAACTAAATATGTGTTTCCGCAGTTCATATCACTCCAACAAGAAAGTGTAACCAAAAAAAAGGATTGGCAAATATTCATCAACATTTTCTCCACAACCAATCAGGACGACCAGTGGCCTCTCACTGTCACAGGCCACTCCATCAACAATACAGAAACAGTTTAGAAGATGCAAAAACATTTTCCTTAATTGCCTCGTGGGATATTACAAGGAAGTAAAATCTTTTCCACCTAATAAATCACAGTACAAATTTCACTCCAAAGCTCTATTCCTTTTTCAACATGCGGTTTGTAATTTCTTTCTATTACTTATATACATTTTTTTTATTTTTGCACCCTCAGTAGGTAATATACTTGTATGAATTAATATAAACCATGACAATTACTTTGAGATCACTAACTTTGTTTCAACAACACAGGATGTATGAAAAGATTTGTCAAGATGTAATTTCCAAAAAGGTGCAACAAGATATCATTAAGAGATTACTCAGCAACTTACAGGAGTGGAAGAGGCAGGTATCTTTCTACTTCATCAGTATTATTAATAAAACACAAATAATGTAACAATTTAAGTCATTTACAGAAATTCTTTACATCCTGGTAAATTCCTGCTGGCATATAGCTGATTGACAACAACTGATAAAGTTAAGAAGTGACTTAGGTATTAAAGACTTGCATTATCCAACTGCCACTAAACTCAATCTATTTCCATAATGTATCTACCGCTAGGCAGTTATAACTCTGCTATAAAAAGTCATTCAAAGTTGAAATTGGGCAGTTAATTTTCTGCTGTTGAATAAAATAAAAAACTTAAGAGTGTTGGACCAAGTGTGCTTATGTAAATCCAAGTAACTTTTCATAGTGATTCAGGTATAGTTCCCAGACTAATACTTTCCATTCTCTTTTAGAAATGTATCATATTACACTGTTTACTTAACTATCATTAAATCAAGATATTAGTATTATCCATAATATCTATAAAATGCTAGCTTCCCATTTCTGTAAGGCAGCATAGTAAGGACTGATACAGGGAGATTTTACAGAAACCACTAATTAAATCTCTTCTGGAATGAAGACCCAGGTTATAAGGTGAAAGTAACGCTCTCAGTCCAACAAATGACATAACAAGTACTGGGGTTTCACTACAGAATGACATTAATGGCAGTCAATACAGAAGTAATAATACCTGTTTCAATTAGGAAATACTTTTTCAAACTTACACTAGAAAATACAGCAAAGAGCATTAAAAGTTTCTTTATTAACATATTAAGTAACCATTTTGTGGAAAATTAAAAGATGGGCAGGTGGTAACCGCGCAAGAAGAGACATCATCACAATGTGCAGAGGATTTGGAGGATTCAGGAAAAGAACAAAGAAGGAAACATTAAGACATAATACCAAAATCAGCACATGCGCACTAAAGCGCCTCAAGCAACTTAAACAAAATCGCAGTCAGTTAGCAAATGATCCCAGGCAAGTCCCCATCTCCACTGATAAGATTTTTTTCAAACTTCATTAAAGAAAGCCTCCCAAAGCTTTAGCAAGCAGAAAGTATTCAGTACCAACTTATCTCAGCACACAGCTCTCTCCAGTGGTGTTGCAGACACTTGCAGTTTCCACAAAACATGTGACCCAACTTTAAGTTTCAGCATTTTTCCAGCTGTTATTGCTGTCATTTTTCTTTAATAAAACTGCCTCTGTTTTTGTGCCATTTATGAAACAACATTTTCACTGAAACACACTCAGTTTAAAAAAAAAATTAGAAACTACATAAAAGAATTCACCATTAAACCATTCAGCAACATAAGGAAAAATAAAACTGACATATCATTTTGGGATCTCTGCTTTCACACTTCTTTTCAAGACTAAGTAAAAGAGACTGTAGGAATTAAAATTTCTTATTTTGGTGCATGGTTTCAAGAAAAGAAATTACAAAGAGACAAAAACTGGAAGGTGATAGTAAAAGAATCTGACAGAGAAAGAAGAGTGTAGGCTGACTAAATATGATTTTAATAAAATAGACATCTGCAATATATTTGTCAGTTGGCCAAGTACTAGGGAAAACATTCCTCAGGTGGTCACATTATGCAACCATATTACACAAAAGCTTAAGAAAAAAAACCTATGACCAGTCCTCGGGGTGTTCAAACAGAAGTGTTTTGGTGATGTACACAACTCCAACAGGGGCGTCACAGGTAATGTCCGTGGCAAAGGAACAAAATTAAGCTCTACGTTTTTGTCCTCTTGACTAGGGTGCAAGGAAAATTTTCCTACTACTAAGTGAACTCAAACAACCACTTAGTGAAGTTGTAAGTAGTAATTAGAGCCCTCAAAACAGGACAGCTCTACCACAAAGACCAGGAAATACAGAAATAAAGATAGAATTCCAGCCAAACTGAGATATCCACTGTAAATAAGCTTAAAAAAAATTGCACTTCAGTAGCTAGAATCAAGAAAGGAAAAAATACTGCTATATAGTAATCACTGGAAAGAAGAAAGTTACTGAAACATCCTATAAAGTCAGCTGAATACCAGTTTTCAAAGAAATGATTGGTAAGACTTTCCTGTGACAACTGGTAATAGGTATCTTTAATCACAAGTTACTGTGTCTATGCTTAAGAACTTCACATTTTCAAATCAAAGCAACTACATGGGCACCATCCAGGAATTCATGAACCACGGTGGAATGCAAAGCTTTTTAAAGGTATTTAAAAATTAAGGTGTAGTACCCCTCAATTTAAAAAATTTAAATTAACTTAAAAATTAAGGTATACTGCAAGAAAATAAAGGCAGCAATCTCTTTAATAATGCAGAGCAAAAAAAGTCATACTACTACCACTAGAGCTGCATTAGTTTGATATCAACAATATTTTAAGAGTTTAAGAAAAAATCCCCATATTGAAGTCAGAATTTCAAAAACAGGGATAAATATAACTTCCAGGCTTATCATATTACCCTGGGACAATTTATGTTTGATTCACCTGTGATAAAACAATTAGCACTTTCCTTGCACCAAATATCGTTTATTATGGAAGCATTAAATTGGAAATCATAGACAGATGGATGCAGAGATGGATGAGATTGTCATTCAGTAAAACACTGAAAGAAAAATTTAGAGAAACAGAAATGTTTGCAAATATAAAGACTGATTATGAACATCTAAACAAGAATATGCACTCTAAATCTGTCTGGAAAAAAAGGGAAAACAAGAGGGGTCTAAAGAGGGGTCCAATGCCTAGGTTCATCTATAGTCTCATGGTGATTTTTCTATTCAGCATTATTTGCAGGACAAGGTACTTCAAAAGCCTCCTCTCCTCACTGAAGACACTCAAGCACTCTCTGGACACAATCCTGTGCAATGTGATCTGGGACGACTCTGCCTGAGCAGCAAGGCTGGACCAGGTGACCCCACTGTGGTCCCTTCCAAGTTGACCCTTCTGGGATTCTGTGGAACAAACAAACAAACCAAGCAATGCCACAAACCCAAAACCTCAACAGCTAACACCCATTTTAAGGTGCTGGTAAGGACTTGCCTGGAATGCTATGTGCAGCTACCAGGAGCTACCATCCAGGTAACTTAAACTGGAAGAAGCGCACATTAAGTCTATCATACGAGGACAGCACATGCACAGAGGCGACAAGAAGAGACTGTCAGGAGGGTAAGTGGAAGATAGGCAGAAATCACCATAAATCCCAGAAATACTAGGAGATCCCACCCCAAGAAAATGAACGACCATAAGACAAAAGTTCAAAGATAAATAGCTCAATGTAGAAAAACTGATCATGAGAGGAAGACTTCTAGTTTTTAAATTAAAATTTAAGAATGGCTTTCCTGTCAATAACTGAAGCAAAATATCCAAACAAAATACGGTACAACTTGATCAATATGCAGAGACGAGTACCTTGTTTTCGTATGGTATGTGAATAGTTATTTGAAAAGCAGACCCTGAACTCCACAAAACATTTTTTTTCCAGAATCACCAGAAACACTGAAAGTTTAGATTGGTACTCTAAAAGAAGAGAAGAACTGACACCCAGCCTAGGTACCAAAATTCCACAATATTACTGGTTTATGGTCATAATATTGGCACAACCCTCTTTTAGCAGGGAAGTTACTTTAAGATTTAGTAAGGCAGGAATTATTTGTTTCCTTCCTCCAACTGCTAGAAAAGAATGGGGGAAAAGAGGCAGGAATTATTCTTTTCCTTTACATTAACTATTTTCAAAACAGAGTAACAAAAAACAGTCACAGAAACCTCAGAGACCTTGCATTACATAATTTCAAATTACTAGCAGCTGCAGTATTCACACAAGGGGAGAAAAAAAACCCATGCAAAAATGGCATGGAAGCCATGAGGTAAATAAGGGGAATGTAACAGGAAGTGGAAGACAACTACAATACACAGACACCAGGCACAAATCAAGTTTAATCTGTGTGTTGCTCCTTGGGACGAAACAACACTTGATATTATTTTAGTGTACCGTTTATTTGGCTAAAAATGCCTTATTGAGTCTTACCATGAAACTTTATTGGGTTTTTGTTTTGTTTTGGGGGGTTTTGGTAAGAATTAAAATTAAACAAACGTCCTCGCCCCTCAAGAAAAGAAACCCCAACACTAATACAAAAAAACCCCAAAATAAAATACTAAAAATAAATGAAATAAGCAACTAAAATAAAAAAGAAAAACTAAGAATACTAGTATGCTACCACAGAAGCAAAATGACATTATGTAAAATTTCACAATGGTCAACCAATATAAAGTTGCTCCTGTAACAAGTCAGAATTTATATACCTAAATGAAATGCCCTTCCATGCCTAATTTTGCATATAATTTTACAAAATACAAAATTATATGCTTTATATCCTACTGCAAATTATTTGATACAGAACTACTAAAGATCAAACAAAAAATGCTAGTGGGATGGACTGAACTGTAAGACCTAAAAGAAAGCACGATTATTGAACTGCAAAGTGGGATGTTGTTCTAAACAACAGTGTATCCACTCCTAGTCAATATGAATTATAAACACACATTTATATTATAACTGCATACAGCAATCTTAGTACCAAAACCACATTCAGCTGGGTGTTTTACAAACAGAAGTTGTCTACCCAGATGGCTTCTATCAGTTCAGCTTTTCTTCCCAGCTAAAACATTTTATTTTGCTTTTTGCAAAACTGTGACAGAAAAGCAGACTGAGAAAATAACTGTGTCCCCAAAGACAGAGAAGGAACCCATAACTGATCACAAAGCACAAATTAGATGAAGACATACGACAACCAGGTGAACTAAGTGCATTGCAAGACCACAAGGAACAGCAGCAGTTTCAGAACCTAGTCACCTATTATCATACAGGAATCTACCTGCAAGATCACTTTAAAAAAAAGCTTCAGATTCTTTTAATATTTAACTTATTTTTTGACACGTCCGTCAACACTCGACCAAGACGTAAGCTCCCTGTCAATAATACATTGACTCCTGTAACTTTTTCTATTACAGTTATTCATCCCTTACAATTATTTAGCCCTATGGGGTTGAATTTTCATAGAATGGTTGAGGTTGGAAGGGGCCTCTGGAGGTCACCTGGTCAAATCTCCCTGCTGAAGAAGGGTCACCTAAAGCCAGTTTGCCAAGGAATGCATCCAGGTGGCTTTTGAGGATCTCCTAGCATAATGACTTCGCAAAATCCCAGAGCAACCTGTGCTGGTTCTTGATTACCGTCACAGTGAAAACTTTTAGAAGGAATCTCTTGTATTCCAGTTTGTGCACATTGCCTCTGGATCTATCACTGGGCACCACTGAGTGGAGTCTGTCTCTATCTTCTTTGTATCCCACTTTCAGAAATTCACATACATTAGTACATTTTAATCTTGGTTTTGGTATAAACAGGAGCATATGTACAGCTACATCAACTTTCTTGATAATACATTTTCAAACTCTGGTTTGTTTTCTGTTTTGAAATTCATGTTTAGTATTTCGTTATCCTTCAGTTGCAGCTCATCACTCACATTAAGACACAAGGAGATGGAACGAAGCTGCACCAGAGGAAGTTCAGACTGGACTTTAGGAAAAGGTTCTTCACTGACAGGTGGTCAGTCACTGGAACAGTCTTCCCCAGGGAAGTGACCATGGCACCAAACCTATCAGAGTTCAAGGAGTGTCTGGACAACATTCTTAATTATACGATTTAGTTTTAGGTCACTCTGTGTGGAGCAGGGAGTTGGACTTAACAACCCTTATGAGTTCCTTCCAGCTTGAGAATTTCTATGGTCCTACACCACATTTGCTGCACAATGACAGACAAACCCATGGTGTGCATCAGTGTGTGGGCTGTGCTTCCGTCAGGCTCAGATCTGTGCTGATGTGTGGTAAGAACACGGACCTCATTTTACTAGACTGGATCACTGCCTTACAATACCCTGTAACCCATTCCCCAAGAAGACCTCTCCTCCTACCCAGGAGAGCATTAACAAAAAATCAAATCAAAAAAAGTTATGAAAAACCATATACACTCCCCACTGGATTGTGTTCCATAAACAGAAATCACTACAACACAAGTAACACCTATAGGAAACTAATCCTTATTTATTTTAAAAGAACAAGGTTTGCAACTGAAAGGAGCAAGTTTTAAATTACTAATAATAAATACAGCTGCTTGCACTATGACTGCAAGCATCCCATCATGATACAACAGTTCAGAGAGTTTCCACCTATTACTTAAGGTACAAGAACTGTTCATGCACACTATAGGTTGCTCTCTCCCTATGTTCCCCTGAAGTTAGAAGGTTAACACAGCCAAACCAGACTAACAAACACATCTGGTAAATCCTGCTGACAGCTGAATCCACCACTAATACACCTGTCTGCTTACAGTCAGATGTTGCAGTTTCTTTAGCACAAAAAGCTGGGTTTGTTCACACCTCAGCCAGATTCTCAGCTCAAGAGCAATCTGTCTTAATTGAGACAAAAAGCTCAGCTTACCATAGAAACAGCTGAGGTTTGGACATACTTCTACTAACTCCATTGCAGGGACCAACAAGCTTTATCAGACAAATGTACTAGAAAGTTTAGGGGTTACAGGAGAGGCATTCAACCAAGAAGCAAAGTTAATGAGAGAGGGGGGAAAAAAAGAAAAAAAGGGGAAAAAATAAAAAAACCCAAAATGTGCAAAAAATTCCAAACAAACAAAACCCCACCACCATACACCACAGCTGTCATACCCTACCAGCCTTGAGGTTCCTAAAATGCACAATGTACATAAGTATCTGAAGGAACAGCATCAAGAGGATGGAGCCAGGCTCTTCATCATGGTGCTGAGCAATAGGACAACGGGCAATGGGCAGAAACTGATGCATGAAGTTCCATCTGAACATGAGGAAGAACTCCTTTTCCATAGGGATGACTGAGCACTGAAACAGGCTGCCTAGAGAGGTTGTAAAGTCTCCTTCCCCAGAGACATTCAAAAGCCATCAGGACACCATCCCAAGTAATGTGCTCCTTGGGACACTGAGCCAGCGGGCTGCACTAGATGACCTCCTGCAGTTCTTCCAACCTTATCCATTCTATGATTCTGTAAAGCCTACGACATGTTGAAGGCGAGAGAGGAAGCGCATTGTACAATGAAGGATTGGAATCAGAAGCCCAAGAGGTATGAGGACAAAGCAGACAGAGAAGTCACTAAAGAGAGACCAGAGTAGAAAGATAAACTGCATCTGGCAGGAGGGGAACACAGCCCCAGCAGATCTACACTGCCCTTCTACAAATACTTGCAAGAATCCACTGGAAAGCTCTCATACCTCACCCCACACAAGCTGCTAAAAGAGAAAAACTTAGAGCTACTAATTCCATTCCATCAATTAGTCATAGGTACACAAAGCTAAAGGTTACAACCTAATGACTGACAGTACATCCATACACTGAATTTGTTTACTAAGTTTGATTAAAAAGGAACAATGAAAATACAGAAATAGTTGTAAAATCAATTACTAAGAGTTAGGAAACAGAATTGAAGTTTCTTATACAATATTAAAGAGAATATACACGAAGGAGCTGATATACCTGATTCTTCACTACTTTTTTGCACACCACAGGATTTTTTTCTCATTCAAAGCGAAGAGCTATTCAACTTTTCTCCTTATAATTTTGTATGTGTCCCTTATTATACTCTGTTTAAGTCACACTCTGAAGAGACTTAATTTCTTACTGGGTTTTTGTAAGGTTTCACAGCTATATTATGGTAGTGTGTCATAAAAATTAACTTGTTCTTGCAACACTTTCACCAATTTTTCATAAAAATGAGTATTCGTCTCAATTTATACATCACTAGTCCAAGTTACAGACTGAAATTTAAGAACTATCCACCAATTTGCCTGTACAGTTAGAGGAATTTAGGACACAACACTTAAAGTATCCTAATTTATCCACCGCTGCATCTTAAACTAAAGCATCTGTTGAGCCAAGCAGAAGTAGTCTGGGTTTAAAGCCTGTCTCCCAGGAAATCAATGCACTACTAATAAGCTCTTGTGGGAAGTTTGATTTAAACAGGCTTGCCTGGGATCACAAGAAACTGACAGAAAGAATGAATTCCAGTATCCCAAAGTGACATTCAATCATTCAAATCACTAGATATGTTCTTCCCTTCCCACAGTCCCCTGTCAATTCATTTTACATTTTCCAGCTTTTGGAAAACATGTCTGCCGACTTTGATATGCCGCTCTAATTCCTAAAGACAGTGGGTTGAAAAACACCCCAACACATTATAACTAAAGACTACCACAACATATACTTAAAAGGACAGAAATTAATTTAAATCATTTACTATTTTTAAAAAGAATTTGCAATTTTAGTATTGTTTTAAGGCTTTTTTTGTATGCAATGCAAAATATTCAGGAGACAATGGCCCATTAATAAATAACAAGTTACTCTAAATGTGCTTTTAGATTTATATACACACAAAATGCAGTATGGACAACTCAATGGAGATCTTACTACAGGCAACATTTGTAACTTGGGGAAAACTTTCAAAATGTTTCACGTTCTCAAAGTACCAACTGGCCAGTCGTTAAAAAAGTGTGCAGAATATTTCTTTCCAAAAACTGTACATTCATTAAAATCTCTTTTCTTAGTTCTTGGAAGCATTTCTGTAACTAAAGGAATTACAAACTGCATGATCTAAGTTGGGCAAATGGAAGACGAAATGCATCTCCTGTTTGTTGTCTCTCTGAAAAACTTCCTCACAACTCTTTTGAAAGAGTTTATCATTGGCTTATCTATTCTTTCTTCCATTTCAAAAACCCAGGAAAACAAGTTATGGCTTTATTCTGACCAGTTCATACTCAGAAGAAGAAAAGCAAATGTAAACTTTACTTTATACCATGAATTAAGTGAATTTGTCTCCCTTAGACTTTTGAAAAGCACTGGGTGATACCTGGACTGTTCACAGACATTGTCCCTGACAAAAGCTTTCACAAACTGATGACACAAAAAGCTACAGTTACTTCCATACACTTTGTTTCTTTCTGTGTTCAGGAACTACACATAATGCTTCATACTGAGCTGCCAAATAATAAAATCAACAAAATTATCAGAGAAAATATCACACCTAATGGCAAGATGCCTAGCACTTCTGTATATTTTCCCCAAGAAAAGACTTTCAAATTTTATATATGTAGATGCAGAAAAAACCCAAAATCTCTAAATGTAATTACAAGTATCCATGAAGTGCCTTCTGCTCATTTCTTATACCTGATAACATTTCAAATCTTTTTTTGTTAAGAACAGAAACATACGTGGTGACAAAGATTTCGTAGAAATCTGATTGTCTTCACTGGAACTGGACATCTAAGCAACAAAGCAGTACTAACAGAAGTGAACAGTCAAACTCAAGGTGGCCCAAAGATTACATACAGGAAGTTTTGATGTAAATTTTTTTCAGGACTTCCTCATGAGCAGTATGCTTGTACTTACTGTGGGTTACTGTTAGGTTTTTGGTTGGTTGGGTTTTTTCCTTTTATTAGCTTTTTATTTGCTCCCTTTCTTTCCAAGGCTTTCAGAATGCAGGTTTTTGACACGGAATTGAGCTACAATATGGATATACTGGGACATCTCAGAGAGAACCAAAGGCTGCTTTGGCAGAAGTTGTGGACAACCAACAGGTAGAAAGCCTCACTCACGAGTCACTTCCTAAGTGATCACAGTTTAATCTAATATTCTTTAAAAGAGCTACAGACTCCTGCTCCCAGCATAGGTAGGACATCAACCTCTTGGAACAAGTCCAGAGGAGGGCCACAAAGTTGATTAGAGATACGGAACACCTCTCCTATGAGGAAAGGCTGAGCGAATTGAGATTGTTCAGCCTGGAGAAGAGAAGGCTTTGGGGTGACCAAACTGTGACCTTCCCATACCTGAAGGGAGCCTACAAAAAAGATGGAGAGACTTTTCACAAGACCATGTAGCGATGGGAGAAGGGGAATGGCTTCAAACAGAGACAGTAGGTTTAGATTAGATTTTGGGAAAAAGTTCTTTACTGTGAGGGTAGTGAGACACTGGAACAGGTTGCCCACAGAGTTTGTGGATATCCCATCCCTGGAACTGTTTAAGGACAGGTTGGATGGGGCTCTGAGCAACCTGGTCTAGTGGAAGGTTCCCTGTCCACGGCAGGGTGGTTGGAGCTATACAATCTTTAAGGTCCCTTCCAACCCAGGCCATTCTATGTTCTATGAAAATGTAGTTTAGGTGACTACAGTGGAAGCAATTAAGATAATAACATTTTTGACTGCTAACTTCATGGGGGTTTTTTGTCCATTAAAGAGCATGCAAGTGAAGCATCTCATTTCAGCAGCAGAAACATCCACCAGGACTCCTAATTAAGTCAGAGAAAAAGTACACACAGTTAGTATTGTCTGGAATCGATCTTTAAAGAACAGGGCCTAAATTAGAAAACCCCAGATGGGGTCCTGATCCCTGGTTACGGTACTCCTGTATAAATGGTGACAGACACAAGATGATTAGTACAAACATCCCCATCTGTTCCCAATGAGGTATGGTACTTTTTGGTATTAATATGCTTCAAGAAATAATAATATAAAAGTTGCTGTGAGCAGAAAAAACAGAACTGAAGATCAGGCAGTATTAAACAAGCAGAATGATGCAGAATTTTTCCAGCGCTTGGGATGGGATGCAAAAGAGTAAATTCCACAGATGGAGACAAAGCAATAGAGGTCTTAATCCTCAAAACCTACTTCAAGGACTTCCTCACACTTTGGAAAAGGCTGAAAAGCAGTATACACTGAGACAGACAGTAATAACCTTTAAAAAAAAGGGAGGTGTTAACAGTTTGATTCTTAGAAATGAAACTAAAATATTACTTGTATTTCATTGAATTCTTTCAAGTTGGATTTGTTACAGCAAATATTCACATAAACAGCTTTTTTTTATTGAGGAATGCTAAATGTTCCAAAGAGGTTTTGAAACAAACCACTAACTTCCTAAAATAACAAAGTTAATTTTCATTCATACACTTCACTTTTGATATATTTTACTTATTCTTACTTTACAGAACTATACTAAGTTCTGTTCTTAGTAACAGAACTAAGCAGCTAAAAAGCCCCTCAGCTTTTCTGCAAGACTACATTCAACTGAAGAGACTACCAATGGAAAAGCAATAGGTATTCAATTTACACACATGCACAGCCTTGACTTGTAGATGTTCAATCTCTGTGAGCAAGAAAAGATTTCTTTTTTTAAAGCATATATTTTACAATGCTTTAAAAGCCTTGATTCCTTCCAGGATCTGTCAGTGGTGTTCAGACAGTCCAGAGGGTCTACAAATCAGGAAATTTAACACACTACTTCACCACTAAGGACTACCACACTAACACACCTTTTAAAAGTTTCCTAGGTTTTCCCTTACCACCTAGTTTCAGAATTGACTGAAAGCCTCCAATATTCTCTCAGTCTATCCAAAGATTATTTCAGGTTGCAGTATTGACATTTCGTTCTAAGAGTAAAAACACCATTACTTTAGATACCTGTTAAAAGGAGAATGATACTGACAAGTGGCAAGATAATGTTCCGCATATCAGAACTACTTTTTGATTCTAAAAAGGAACTTCTCTGAAGGCAGCAGGAAAGACATACCTTCCTTTTTCTCGGCATAATATTTGGGGCAAGCAATATAAAGGGATAGGGATATTGGAGTGAAACTGATAGGGAAAAATAATGAATTGCAGTATCACATTTTCCTTCCATCTCCAATTTTGCATGCTTTTACTGTTCAGCTTCACGTTTTCTTATTTGTTGCTCCCATGAAAATTCTCCTTGTGCAACAAGTAGTCTTTATCACCTCTCCCAATTCAGATTTAAGCAAAAAAACCCACATTTACTCCAAACAGCTTTAAATGAAAATCCTTTACTAAACCAGAAGACTCATACCCATATATACATATACCCATACACCCTCTTACTCTTCTGTGTGACTATAAAGTGTGTGACTGAAAAAAGAGGAAAAAGGCATAACCTGAAAACCTGGTAGAAAGCTAGATATCCCAAAAGAAAAAGCATCTCTCTCAATCTACAGGAGGTAACAGAACCTCCTGTTCTACAGATAAAAATGGATAATGCCTGAGGTTATGCCCATATTTCATTACTGTGCTTTTCCAAATGACTGTTGGCTTTTACATGGTTAATTACAGCTTAGTAATGACTTAGGTGACTTGCTCAATTTCAGTCCATAAGTAATTGCGCTAGATAAAGCCTAAATTCAATATTTACAAGAGAAAAAAGAAGTTGCATGCAAGTGCTAAATGTGATTTTCCATTTTAGTTTACTTAGCTGTTTCTTCAAAAACTGATCTATAGTTTATCCAGTCTGTATACTAACTAGTAAAGAGAATGCAAGAAACACATAGGCAAATACTACGGTAGAGGATCTCTATAAAAAACCCCAAATAAAGCACCACACCCAGACACATCATACCCCCTCCCCACCTTACAGTAATTCAGTTCAACTTTGCTTCAGACATAGACACAAGATGTCATGCAAGTGCTAAAGTACTAAACTACTTTCTCCAGCAGCGCACCCTTCCAAACGCTGTGATGACCACGATACACACGCCTCTGCTAAACCACCTTACCTGATGGCCTGTCACTGTCAGTCTTCTTTCAGGTGGTCTGAGCATGGCACACATTCAGCTGTTTCACTCCTTTTCGAGGTATTACTTTACACAGCATAGTATTTAGCATATCTACAGTACATGCAAGACATACCAGGCAAAATTTCTACCACCTGAAAACTGAACAACTCCACTAGTTTGGGGGGGAAAACCTGAAAGAAGGCATGTCGTCTTACCCCCTTCCCAAAACGTGATTTGACACCCGTTTTCAACTATAAAGCCACTCAAATTTTCAACGCTCCTTCTATTCCAGCCCCAGCGAAGAGAAATCAATTACAGCCAAAGCACCTACCCGGCAAGCACAAAACAAAGACCAACACGAGAACGCTTCAGCAGTTGTGTTAAATGGGAAAACACAACGCCTAACTAAATAATCACAGCTCTCAGAAAGCAACCGCGCAGCAAGCAAGCATAAAAGTCAGGATAAGGCTGGCAAGACAAAATCCAGCTCTGTAGGAGCTGGTCTGCTGCAGCTTAATTTTCCAGGACTGTTCA
This sequence comes from Pomatostomus ruficeps, assembly GCA_013400735.1. Lineage (NCBI taxonomy): Eukaryota > Metazoa > Chordata > Aves > Passeriformes > Timaliidae > Pomatostomus > Pomatostomus ruficeps. The sequence goes on along the minus strand of VYZT01024161.1, from coordinate 71,623 downwards.
CCGTCATTAATTGTTGATTTGTTTGGAAGAACAGATAGTGATTTATTTGCAGCAAGATGAAGTTACGGACCTAAATTCCTAACCGGAGGCTCTCAACGTAAACAATACATAACCTATAAACTAACCATTCTCCATCTGGCAATTCAGATGCAAAATTCATAGTTTTCCATCTTCCAGGCGGCGGCAACCGCCCCCCCCACCCCCCCGTCCTCCCTTCTCGAGCGCTTTCTAACAGAGCCTGATGCAAAGTGGGAGGGGGGGGGGGGGGGGGGCGGAAAAAGCTAAGCCAGCATGAAAGAACCGGGCTCGCACACAAGTAGGGACCCAGCAAACCGCGGTCCCCAGCAGCTCTTCCCGCTGAGAAGCACAGGGAAGTGCGGCGCGGAGAGACCGAACCGGGCGGGGAGGGGAGGGGACGGGGATGTCCCCACGCTCAGCCCGGGCAGCAGCCGCGCGGGGCGGCGGGAGCCCCGTGCTGCCCCGCGGAGCGGGGACCAGGCCGACTGCCCAGGGCAGGCAGGGCGGGAGGGGACGCCCGGGGCAGGGAGGGAAGGGACACCCGGGGAGCCGCGATCACTCACTCATCGCCACGGGCGAGCAGCCTCCCCGCCCCCCCC